>JBCJKE010101446.1:0-11127 GCA_039654525.1 Melibe bucephala | reverse complement strand
TATATAAATAACTGGGCCTAGACAACTGGATGAGGAAGGAGGGAAAAAATCTTACCCAAACATATTTTCAAACACCTCTCTAGTTACTTTTTCCGTCTCGTCCTCTGATGGTGAAGATTGTCCAAATCCTAGGGATCCAGCTTAAATAGTAAAATAGAAAAAAAAAACATTGATTAAAATAAACAAAAAAAACCCAGACAAAAAAAAAATATATACAAATTTCGTGACTTTCATTAAGCCAACGATCATGAACTTTAACTATTTCAAAATCATGGTGTAGCTTCCATCAAATTTGACAAACGAGAAAAAAAAACCAAAACAAAACAATAAAACAACTGAAAAAAGATATTGGTAAAGTACACATCATAAAAGAGTGGACATATAACCAAAAATTGCCATGACAACCATCAGACTGAATCTTTATTTTGATTGAAGGATGTTGTATAAATTATAATTAAATGATAATTTATTTACCTATAGCTTATTAATGACTATGGGGGTGGGGAGTCTTATTTTTTGTTGGTCTTTTTTCTGAGAAGGTGAAAAGAGGGGAGTGTTTGTGAAAGGAAAAAAAGTGAGATTGGAGGGAAGTGAAAGGAAAAAAAAAGCAAAATTGGAGGGAAGGGGAAGGAATGCAGAGAGAGAAAATAAGACCAGGCCTTTGTCTTGTAACCCAGTCTTTTTCACTGGGCCTTTATTAAACAATGACGATGATAAAGAAATTTCACACACAATACAGCCATCCCATTGATAACCCCTCGAACAAACTCAATTGCGTCTCAATGTAAATGTAGACTTCTCACAGAGGCAACAAGAAGAGACAATCAAACCAATTATCTCAAAACAGACTCAAAATCACACCTTGTTCTTCTCGTCAACCAAATCACAGCATAAGTCCCACCCCACCTTCATGATCAAAGGAGTAATGCCACCATTTCGTGCATAACATGGGCAGATGGTCATTGAGCAACATTTAGTGTTGCCTAAGCTTTTCCCGTACCGCTCTATTACGAAAGATTATGTCAGAGAAGGCATGGTCGGCTGAAAAGTGGGAGGGACAAAGAGAAACACTTATTTGACTTGTCACTGTAGACTACTGATTGGCTGTTTTTGCCGCCCTTGCTTGTATGTCTTATAGCCTGTTCCGACTTATAATTTGTTTTCTTTGTCACCCAAAAGTTGGTTTATCAGGCAGAGACTATTAATGTGTGTAAATGTGTGTGTGTTCACTTTTTCGTGAAACAAGGCCAATTGTCTTCATTAAGAATGGCATCAATAAAAAGACAAGCAAATCAATCAAACCCTTACATCAGCAACCAAAAAGACAGAATGTCCCATAAATATTAACTTGTCATACCAAGCAATTCCTTTGCCTGAGCTGACATCTCATTTTCCAAAATCCCGCTTAGTTCCTCATCAGACGGCAACAATGGTTTACCTTTAATGTTGAAAAAAAAAGAAAGAAAAAAAGGAAGAAAAGAAAATTAGCAAACACACCATAAACTCTTTTTATCTTACATGCCAAAATGCAGCATTTTTTAATAATTCAAAAATATCATAGCTCTTGCGATTAAAATGTTTTCCTAAATAATCAGAATATTGCCTTGTCAAAATGTGTAATATATTATTATATATTTGAAAAAAAGAAAAAGAAAAAAAGAAAGAAAAACTAGTAAAAACTCTGAGAAGCTACCTTTTCATTCATTTAAAGTTTCATACGAAGCTTGATGAAAAATCATTTCACTTCATTTATTTTGAATTTAAAAATGTGGAGATGCTAATCATTGAATACATAAGGAAATAAATACATCCATCAGAGTCAACAAAATACAACCCATCCAACAGATTATATTTTACAACTGGATTGCTCTTATTTAGAAGAAGATGAAATTGCCACCGAATCTGTAATCGTATATGTCCAAGTGCATTTGTGTTAATGGACAAGTGGATTGAGAGTAAAACTGGAAAATGGGGATGATGCATCATGCTTACTTTGATCGTTCCTATATCTTTCAACAGCTTTTTTCATTTCATGCTCAATTTTCAATTTTTGCAAAGCCATTGCACGCTCTGAAAATTAAAAGAAAAGAAAATCAATATGCTAAAAGGCATGCTTAATAAAAGAAAGGTCATCTATTTAACAATATCAGTAAGTCACTTAAAATGCTATAAAATCAGTGACATCATAAACTGGGATTGCTTTAGATTGTGTCACAACATACAAATCAAAACCAAGAGTGAAGACAAAAATATAAACGAAAAGGTTGAAAAACCTAGTCTATTAGAAGTCTGACTGATGTGCATTTTAATTTAAGTTTCGCGCCAGATTTCCAAATACCCACTTTCATTTGACACAGGACGTATGATCTAAAATCCAAATGAAAACCTCAATTTGTTTAAGCTAGAGGGAGACTATACATATATTACTTTATCCATTTAGGACAACTCTAAAGACGAAGAGCGATTTAAAACACCTAAAATTGCTAGCACAAGACCGAGAGCCATGACAACAGAGATCGTGAAGGTTGCTGACACGTCCTCTTCTCACAATTTGGATGCAAAAAGCCTTTGAATCAAGTTAAGAATTTAGAACATTCTGTTACATACTTCAGTCTATCAAGGAGTGGAAGTTCTGTTTCTGAATAAAACATGCATAAAACTTTACTCTGATAAGTTTCATACTAAGAAAAAGGAGGACAGAAAATAGAGCAAGATGCAGGAAAACAGAGCTGCCAACACCACACCATATGAAAGTGTACAATCAATGAGCAAAGAGTGTGGAATCTGGAAAAAAATGTGTATAATCCTAATCCTGTAGACATTTTGCGTCAATGCTGACGATCTTGTAGCAATGCAATCGCTACGCCTGGGCTAGTATTCTAAGAGAAGTGTGGGTGCCCAGCCACACTCTCTTCCCCTCTGATCGTCGCCTCTTCTAATTGAACTCAGAGTAATGAACGAGTCAATAAGTCTGAGATAGAAGAGATTGTAGGGGTGAATGCGTCCGAAAGAACTTTGGTAGGAATTGAATTTTGCCAGGGTGGCAGCCGATATGGCCTGCTCTTATCAATTTTAACCACCGTGGGTTCTTTTACATGTGCAAAGGCACATGGGACCTCCTAGTTTATCGTCCGTCTCCGACGGCACTAGGCACTCATTTATCCTGCCTACCACAGGACTAGGAGGCAGAAAAAAACCCACAAAACTTGGATTTTAATTCAAGCCTGCACAGCCTGGGAACAAACCCCTGACCTCTGGCTCGGTGGTTGATGCCCTAACCACTGAGCTATCCACGCTCCCTAATAGCTGATAGCTCCTGCTATCCTAATCCTAAGTCTACATTAATGCCACGAAGTCTGACTGCATCCAAACCAACCCCCAAACCCACCACCGTGCATATCCCCCTTTTTTGTAGTGGCATCCACTTTCACTAAAAAGGCCTATTGTTAAATCGTTTACATAGCAGGTTACAACACTAAAGAGAACGAGAAATGAAACTGAAGCTACAGCTAAGCGCACACTGGAGAGTTCCTTTTTAATACAGTTACTTCTGTCACCGCATAAATGTAAAACAGGTCTAGAACATTTTAAACTGCCTGAATGCCTGACCCAACATCCGTGCTCACAAAAGGTCATACAATCACACTTAAAAAAAAATCTACAGATTGTCAAAATATCGTACAAATACCCTTTTATGCTGTAAGGTTGGCAGCTTTGACCAGAGAGTTACCCTTAAATGTAATGTGCTTGAAGATGTCTGAGAGGCGAATTTATTTTGAGAAATTCTTACTACACACACAATCAATTGCATCCATCAGGTTGGGTAAATTTGATGTCCTACCGTACTGCTCCTGCTGGAACTGATCAAATTCATCCTGGGTTAGAAGTGGATTGCACGTGATGGGCACTGACTTGCGCTGGACGGGAGATTTGAAAAAGGGATGTCTACATATCCTTGAAGTCATAACAGTCATGGTGTAGACACAAGTCTGAGATTCATCAATTCTTGCTAAGAAGTCTTCAGAATTCTCTTCGCACATGAACTGGAAATAAAAAATTGAACATAATGAGCTTGAATGGATGGCGAGGAAGGAAATGGAGAAGAGCGCACATCACTTTTGAAAAGCGAAGCTCTTTTATTATAGTAATTTTAACTGCAGTCATACTCAGATATAAAGATAAACGGACTACATGGATTTGTCTGTTGTATCGCAAAAACACAGCAGTGGTTTGAGAGAACCATCAGACAGTCAAGTCAGATCACATCATACTGATTCAGTCCTCCTCCGAATCTATCATGCTTAAAACCTATCTCTTGCATTAAGAACATGGCTATACTTACTGATAAAAAGAAAGGGCCACTTCTTTCATTACCAGTGCTTACTGACATGCAGGAAAGGCCACTTTGGTCAGTGCCAATGCTTGATGAAAAACTAGCCTTGGCTAATGCTTACTGCCATAGAGGAAAGGCCCCTTTTGTCATTACCAATACTTACTACCAAAGAGAAAAGGCCCCTTTTGTCATTACCAATACTTACTTCCAAAGAGAAAAGGCCACATTTGTCATTACCAATACTTACTGCCAAAGAGAAAAGGCCCCTTTTGTCATTACCAATACTTGCTACCAAAGAGAAAAGGCCCCTTTTGTCATTACCAATACTTACTTCCAAAGAGAAAAGGCCACATTTGTCATTACCAATACTTACTGCCAACCAGAAAAGGCTGCTTTTGTCATTACCAATAATAACTACCAAAGAGAAAAGGCCACTTTAGTCATAATCCAGCATGACTTTGCTGAAACATCAGTGTGAATATGAGAGAGCATCTGTGTATGAGGTTTATCAAGCTTATAGGATTACAGGCCATTCCTTTTTCTTTACCCAGAGAAGGACCTCAAGAATTCATAAAGATGTCTTGTCTTCATGCCTGAAGGTCTGTTTAAGGTTTACTCTTCATATTCTATCTTTTGAACTGGGTTCTTGTCAAGACTTGAAATCTGCTGACAGATCGAGGACTGTTAAGAGACTTTAATATTACAGTACATGAAAATGCTGAAAATTGACCTTCTTTAATTGACAGGAAAAAGTGCTGGATTCTGTGCTTACATAGATTCAAAGTCAAAGATAGTAACATTTTTAAAACATTAAAAAAATATTCCACCTTTGAAACATTTTTAAAACATAAAAAAGATATTCCACCTATGCTCATGAAAATTTATTTAAAAAAAGGTATCCATTATCTTTTACTTTTACCATATGATGGCACCACCAAACCAACTGAATTTCATTTCCGAACCTCTCTTTTCCTTGGTACATTCTTCCAGGACATAGCCTCCCTTACAACTGCTAGATACATATTTCTGTCCCGAACTGGTCTTCCATATTCTGTCATTGGGCAATTCATCCACTGGCATATTATGATCGATGATCATAATCTACTGAGTCTGCCTCATCCTCTTTCCCCCACCACCATGCCCTCTGCTTTTCCAGCCACTTATCATGTCTTTTCAGGTGACCAAAGTAAGACAGCTTTTGTTTCCTAATCTTACTTATCCATCCTCTTATACCATCTAGGACAGGTAACTTTGCTTTATCAAAATCAACTGTATAAATTTAAGCTCCCTGATGTTTAGTCTTGCTTTGATACTTATAATTGTTTCTCTTGCTGTTCATGGTAACCTCATCTCAGAAGCATTGATTTTATTTTTGTTTCTTCAATTGCAGGTGTATGTGTTCACTCTTTCATAATATAAGGATAACATGTTATTGAGTTTTGAACTGGCAAGACTAGTCTCCTTCAAATATCTTTAGTATTTATTCTATTGGTCAATTTTCACTCTATTATCTCTTATAATAAAGGCCTGGAAATATAAATACATTACATGTATGTCAAAATCTTCCTCTTTTCCGAGTACCGGGCCTAAGACAGACATTGGTGATCAAGAAATGTCACTCACATCTCTGTTCAGAAGACCTTAAGAAAGTAATATTGACCTGATCTGTATTGGTTACCTAATTGTATCAATTTTCTAAGTAATTTAACCAATATGCACAAGTCTAAATGAATCATGAATGAATCATTACCCTGACTTCCGTGGTTCTCATGTTTCCAGTCAAATCACATTTGGTGCCCTGTGTGTAGGACTGTGAGTGGAAACCATTCAGGGTACCTTTGAGTCTTTCAGTCTGAAAAATATATTTAATTAGCAACAATAACATTTTTAACACTATCATGTCAAAAGCAATCACATTGACAGGTTCATAATTTTTATACAAGCAACGGTTTGAGCTTCATTCTTTTTCTTTATTGTATGCTAAAAATAAAATGAATCTAATAACGTAGAAATAAAGTATAGATGGCAAGGAGGAAAATCAAAACATGTATATACCTTTTGTTTGTTTGTTGTTGTTTTTTTCTAAAATATCTCACTGCATGCTTCTTGCAATTAAGGTAACAAAGAAACAACTTCATTTTCAATTAAATATATTACAAAAAGAGAAGCTGTAAAATCTTTTGAATTGATTAAATTAATCAAAAAAATAAATATTAAGAAAGAACTCATAAACAAAATACTATTATAAAAAACAAACTAAAAACAACAAAAGGATTAAATATCTGAGAGAATTGCTAAATCAATGTAAAATGCTAAAACCTGTCAAGAGACCGAAAGGCAGACCCTGTAGAAAGAGGGAGGAAGATACAAAAGAGGCTCTAAAGAATAGAAATTTACCCCATACTGAAGGAAACAGAAAATGTCAGGATAGGGAAGGCTGGAGAAGGATCATTTCATCAACTTCAATGCCGTACACCGAAAAGTAAAATGAATATCAACAAAGAAAGATCAACTTCTGTCCATGGCAAAATCAAAGGTGTGACAAAATACACATGCCAAATATTAAATGCACTCTCTTTTGGGTCAGGTCAGTCCGCTATAATATATAGGTGAGCTAGCAAATCTTTGTCCTCAGATGAAATAAAACTAACAAAAGAACAATTTAAAGATTCAAGGATATGATTCATTCTGTCAAAATCTACAGATTTGCAGGAGAATCCCAGTCCTGATCGTAAAGAGCACAATATGTTGTGACGGATAAAATGGCAATTTACAATTTAAATTTCAAGAGTGCTTTCCCAAAACAAAATTCTTGAGATGATGATATAAGGAACTTCAAATATATATTATATATATATAACATATGTATATTTTTAAAATGTATTTTACCTTTGCAGTTTCATTGTTCCAATCAAAATCACTCTCATAATATCCTAAGTAGATGATGTTGCCCCTAATCTCTCCATCTGATGATATAAAACGATGGAAACGAAAAATAAAATAACAAATGAACTCAACTGAACTTACATCATTCTTCACCTGAATGCTTGAAAGTATGCACTGGTTATACGTACTTAAAACTTTAAAAAGTAGATCAATAGAAAAAAGGGGTATATGAGGAAGAGGAGAGGGGAAAAAGAAAGAGTCAGAAGGGAAGAAAGATAAAGACAATAGAGACAGGGAGCAAGAGGGGTGGGGGTGGGAGAAAGAAATTCTCATATTGAGATTATTTTTATAGATAATACAATATTTATGTGTTCTTCTCAGCAAGAATATAATAATTGGGAAAATAAACGGATTTATTCCTACCTTCCATGTGATATTGCCTCACATATTTACCATAGCAAAATTCATAGCTCCACCAATCCTTGGTCTGGGAAAGAATAAGTATTGCTTAAAATGATTTAATGAAAGGAAATAAAGACTAACATTCTGATTGAAATATATTTCGCTCTATTCAAATGAGTGGAAAAAAATAGACAAAATGATAAGCTATAAATATTGCCTTAAATTGTCAACAAAAAGATCAGAGAAATTGCATTACAGAGATAAAATCACTATATAAGAAATTCTAAAAAAAAAAAATTGAAAACCAAAGTTACGTGTACATCTCAAAATGAGTTCAAATTAATTACAATGAATATATTATTAATGCTTTGATGGTTTGAGCTTCTCTGTTGAAATTTATTGATTCAATGAGTTTGAGAGTAAATATTATTTAAACATGTTCTGCTCTTTAAATGTGAAGAAGCACACAAATATATCATACTGTCTGTGTTGGTAAAATAACATTCATTTACAGAAAAGAAAAACACCAAAATAAAAAAACAACAACAAAAAACAAAAACAACCTACAAACAAACAAAAGCTAAAAGTTTAAACTTACTTTGAAAAGACAGTCTTTAGAAGACAAAGGTTTAAGCATTTCTGCAACACCAATTTCAACTGCAAGTTTCTCTTCCTCTTCTTTTTTCTTCTCTTCCTCTGCATGGTCAGGAAAACTGCACTGGTAAGACTGGCCATACTTGGAAGTCACATGAACAGCTCCAAGGGGAACATTCTACAAAAAGGTGAATAAAATGGTTACATTGCTAACATTTCATACACACACACACACACACACACACATATTAGTATGTATATATCATATATATACATATTATATATATTAATAATATATATATATATATATTATATTATATATATACGAAGTCAACAAATCCCAAAACATCAATATGCAAATCAACATTTCACAGCATACCTATCTGGACAGAAACAATAAAATCAAAGATTAGGGCACGCTTCCTTCAGCTACAGTGAGGCCCTTTACTCAAGTCCAAATAGGCTCGCCGCTGCCTACTGATTAACCCAAGATGTACCAAAGATTCCTATCATATGTTCCCAAAACTCCTATCATATAGCTCCAAAATTCATTCTGATATATCTACAGGCTATAAAAATAATATATTTATATATATCTGGCCAGTAATTGACTTTCGAAATAACAAGTAAGTACTTGTAATTCCTTCCCTTTTGATCCCCCAAGCCCTTCAGAAGCAAAAACACAATTCTCCGTGTAATGATTATTCTACAGTGTTAAACTGCACACAATTTTATCAACATTTCTCCCATAAAAATTGACAGCTGGTTACCAAATTGAATTGACATTCATGATTATTATTGGGCCTTGATTTAGATCTAGATCTAGATAGATCTATACTATAGGCTGTGATAGTCGATAGTGATTGTGATGAAAATAGATGACAGATCTAGATCTAGATCTCTAGATATTTAATCTAAATGGTTTTGTTTCAGTGATAGATCTGAAGTAAAATACAGACATGTCTAGGCCTAGATCTGGATATAATCTAGATCTTTATATCTAGATCTAGGTCTAGATGATTATTGATTGTATATCGATCTAAAAAGGTAGTTTGGTCCAGGTGATTCTTGCCTACCTCATTCATGACCACAGGTTCACTAACGATATCAAGGCCATAATAAACCGATTTTAATTCTTCCATGTCCATATGTGAATAAACATTAGGAATACTACATAATAAAAGACTTATTAAATAGAATGAGATATAGACTAAGTGTGAGTATGGTTTATTCAAGTCCATCTTGATAGATCTTTCAGGCTTTCTAATGTTATCATAGCCTATTGTGTATCGTATCCCGAATCCCGATGTTTACATTTCGTTTCGTGTTTGAATACATATTTTCACTTTCACCACATATTATTAGTATGTATATTTTGAAAAAGTGCAGTTCACCAATATCATAGGTCTACTCCTATAACTTTTACTACTCACCCTAGTAAGATAATTTCAAAAAATCAATCATTTATATTTAAAAAGCTTAGAGTGATAACATTATCCCTCGGGACAATAATATGCAAAATCGTACAAAATCTTATTCCGTATCTTGTTTGATGGATATGATTCTTTTTACTTTACTCAATGCGATTCATCAAAAAGATAGCCTAATCAGGGGACGCAACTGAAACGAACTCATAAGCTTGGCGAAGATTGTGTATAATCCATAGGACTATTATTCGAAATATTTCTGTGGTATAATCTTTTGTCTTAGTCTTAGCCTTCAAATAAAACTCATTTTGACAACAACAACAAGAACAACATCAACAACAAAATTAAAAGAGCCAAAGAAAAAAACCATTACGGGCCAGGTTGAGAGGTGAAAACACCAAAATTTAACATAAAACATTTGTATACCGGTATATACAAAAAAACCCACAAAAAAAAAAACAACAAAAACCCTGAAAAATAACAAGTACTTCAAATATCAAATAAAAAGAAACTTATAGAAACAAACGGTAAGATCTTCTGACACAAACAAACATTAAAAATTATTAATAATGCAAAATACCTAGATGTCATTAAAGATAATAAACTGCATTGGATAGACCAGAACTTTGCAATATGTCGTAAGAAAGCAAGTGACCTTCTAGCGTGCCTTAAAAGTAATAAATTGTATCAATGACTGTCCTCAACCTGTTAATGATAAGTGCAGTAAATCATTCGCAAAACCAGTCCTAGATTACGGAGGGTGTGTGTGTGTGGGATCAACATTACCAAAATAAAGAAAAAATGGAGGCATATTTATAACCAACAATTACAAAAACACATCAGGTAACACAAAAGTAAACATGAACAAATTGCAGTGGATATCTTTTTAGAGAACAAGAGCTAGAAATAAGGTTACTATTCTTTTCAAAGAAATAAATTACCAAATCGTATGACCACTTGAAGAATTCCAAACGAAAAATTACCATACGAGATCTGGTTCTCAAACAGTTACATCACCATCCATACTGTAGATGATAATGTGTCTCCATACTTTTCTATTACTTTTATATTATAGAATAAACTACCAATTAATGTAAAATACAGCAGAGATGCTAGAGGTTCTCAAAAGAAACTAAAATATATTACATTGACATGTAAATACTAGTGGTGTGGTTACTATCCAGCGTGTTGACAATGCTCAGTTGACTGAGTATGTCACATTTTACGAAGAAGACGAAGACAAATCAGTCTATAAAAAAGTCAGCATAGATTTAATAATTATCATTGAACCTGTTAAAGCACAGCACAAATCATCACTCTGAAAGGATATGAAAACAATAAACAAATAAAAGTGGAGCAGAAAAGAAGACAAAAAGTTCTTTTTTATGTTGTTGTTATTGTTGTTGTTGTTGTTGTTGTTGTTGTTGTTGTTGTTCTTGTTGTTGTTGTTGTTGTTGTTGTTGTTGTTGTTTTGCTTCTTTTGTT
>JBCJKE010101335.1:0-11131 GCA_039654525.1 Melibe bucephala | reverse complement strand
GGGGGGAGCTGTTATTGCTCCTCATCCTCCCCCACCCCCCACACACACAAAATCAACAAGAAAACAACCAATTGCCAGGCCAGCTATATGGTGCATCTTTCAATGGTGTGTGTGGACTACAAAATCTTTCCAGCATTTCAAGCTCTAGGATTCTTATTGTTGCTGTCTATACATGTACTCTTGTCCTTTTTAAAATTCTTCCCCAAAACATTGACAGCAGAGCAGTTTCTTTCACCCTCAATATCAAACAAATGTTCACTCTTTAACTTCTAAACTTTTTATGTAATCAACGATGGCTTCTTTCCTCTTTGCTCAATCTACAGAAGTTCTTTTTCTTTCTTTTTTTAAAACTTTTTACTTATTGTCAGCTATTCGAATATCATTCAATTGTCAGCTTTCTCCTTTTCACTTAATCGTAAGCTTTTTCAATATCATTCAATCCATTGCTACTTTTTTCCATTTTTACTCGATCAATTTCCATCTTTTCAAGTATTCATTCAGGGCTCAATAATCAGTTGTTAGTGATTCCAATATCATATGATCATACCTACTGTCAGCCTTTCTCTATTGACATCACTGTCAAAATTTCGTTCCTTTTCGCTCAGTCAGATAATTGCACTTCCTTTCATTTCTTTTCACTTTACCAATTTTCAGATATTTCAATTTAATTCAATTGATTGTCGGCTATTCCAATTTCATTCAATCACCAACAGCTATTTCAATTTCATTTTCTCCATTGTAAAATCTTCCCTTTTCTCTTAATCAATTGTCAGTTTTTCCCTTTTCTCTTATCAATTGTTCATTTTCACATTTCCTCTATTTGGTTGTCTGTTTTCCCATCCCTCTATAATCAGTTCTTAGCTATGTCAATTTCATCGACAAACTATCACTTTTTTCTATTTCCCATAATTGTCAGCTTACCCAATTTCATTTAATATGAATCATTCATTTGTCAACTTTTCCAATTTCACTCAATCAACTGTCAGCTTTCCTTTTACTCAGTCAATTTTGAGCTTTTCCTTTCCACTCAACTGTCAGCTCCAGCCTTTGAATCCACACTATAACCCACCAGTGCTTTCTTTTTGACACCTTAGTCAAATCTAAACTTGCTCCCTGTTCCACTTAATCAGTTGTCAGACCTTTCCTTTTCACTACTCACTAAACTATATATCCTTCATCTTCCATTTTCACTCAGTCAACTATATGCTCTTTTGTTTCCAAGGCAACAATGAGTACTTTTGCTTCCATTTTCACCATCAGCTATGCGCTCTTCTGCATCAGTCAACTTCTTGTTCTTATGTTTCCCTTTTTAATCACTCAACTATGCTCTCTTCCATTGTCACTCAGTCAGCTATTTGCTATTTCACTCAATTAAATATGTGTTTGTCCATTTTTCACTCATTTCTTTTTTCACTCAGTTAACAATGAACTCTTTAGTAGCCATTTTCATTCTGTGAGCTGCTGTTTCCATTTTCACTGAGTCAGCTATGCGCTTTTTCATTTTTTTAACTTAGTCAACTATTCTATGAGCTGTTCTGTACCCATTCTCATATGGTTAACCATGTGCTCTTCCATTTTTCGCTCATCTGTACACTCATTGAATTTTCAACTTACCGAAGATATTGGGAAGGTCCACAAACAACAGAGCACAACATCTTCCACTATCCAGTGACCAAACTCAAGGGAGGTTACTAAAAAGTCCACCAATAGAATGATGTTTTCAAGAAATGGAGAGACCCACACAGCTTTGAGGTGTAGCCATACACAACCACTGCTAGTATCTGTGCACTCTTCTTTATCCATTTTCACTGTCTACTATGTACGCTTTCTGTTTCCATTTTCACTCAGATAACAATGTGCTCATCTGTTTCCATTTGCATTCGATCAGCTATGTGCTCTCCTTATTCATTTTTTTTCATTTTGTCAACTATTCTATTTTCTGTATCCTTTTCCAGTCAGTCAGTATTGTGCTCTTTCTGTTTCCATTCTCACCCAATAAACCATGGGCTCATCGATTTCCATTTTCATTCAGCGTGACATTTATTTTGACATATAAACAAAGGGCATTTACTTCATATTCACAGTGTGTCCAGATGGTTACACATGTCATGTCTGTATACTTGAGGTAACATTTTAGGTTCCTTTGCATTCTTTCCTGACTTCATTCCTTTGGACTGTTGGCAGCTGCTGGCCAAGTGTGGCTCCTCTACTCTACCCCCCCCCCCACCCCACCCCTCCCTTCCTGTATCATTTCCTGCTAAGATGTATGAAGCTTGAAACCTAAGACTTTTAGGTTTTGATGTCATTGTGCCTTCTATGTCAGATATTACATTTCATTTTATGATTATTTCTTCTTTTGGGCCAAACCTTACAGAACAAATTCTCAACTAAAACCGTCCAAGTTAATCTGATTCTATGTGCCCCATTTTGAAATCACTCACTTATTTTTTCCCTTGACTCTTGTTTTAAAATGCTTCAATAAAAGTGACTTTTCCAACGGAACATTTCATGCACATTTTGTTTTGGTAAGTAAACAAAAAATGTTCAAGGGTACATAACTGTTTATTTCACATTTATCATATTTCTTTGACCTGCCCATCCCTCTTGTCTATTGGAGTTCAAATTTTTCTTTGTGTATTGTGTATTATGAAGTGTGAATTAACTTGTCTTATTATGGGGTGTATTTTAATCCACACATTTATGGGAAGCGAAATCTATTACAGTCAAATTTGCTAAAACAAAATCTTAAAATACAGTGGCATGTACAGTCTATGGCTCAGATAAAACTAAAAGGGCAACCTAGATTTCCATGTTTCAAGCTGTGAGACACTAGTGTTACCAGGCCAAGCTGCTTGGAGCACACTGGACATATACCCCTCTCCCACTCTAATTAGGAAGCCACATCAACCCTCTCCCACCTTGCATTCAGAGCATGGTTATACTCACACACAGCCAAGGAAAATGATGGCGCCTTAGTATTTGTCTGAATGTCAGTGCACATTGGGGGGTAGAGTATACCCAGTTCATAGGATTGCATCACTCTTTTACTCAATGTTATGCAGACTGGACAATATTATTGCCCAGTTTCTTTGCTGTGTAGACTTGTAGAGCTCTGGTTATTAGGGTGTGACTCATTTTTGTATTCGTCATCCTACCACAAGTGACATAAATATAAATGTACAGATGCAGCTATATGTATATAGTTCCATGTTATCCATTTCCTAGAACTCACTTTGACTTAGAGACAGGTTGAACAGTAATATAAACAAAATAGATAGGTTATCAGTTCAAGAATTCCGTCAATGAGCGTACAATAGACTGTACTGTAGGTTGATCATGGATACCAAAACTTGCATAATGTAACACACAGTAGGTTCACATTGTTCAATGTCCCTCATGATTGTTCTTTGTTCTGTTGTAGGTAAACTCATGCCTCACATTATTTTTTTTACATCTATCCTGAGATGTACAACAACATTAATGTCATCACATTTCCAGCTTTTTGCACCTAAAGCGAATGGACAAGGTTCTGTTCATTTTCTCAAATGCAGTAGGTTTCAACAGTATTTATTTCTTATGTGTGTGTTTCCTTTTTCTGCAATATATTTTCTTATGCATTGACATTTACATAAATTTTTTGCTGGTTTTTTAGATGGATGGGGGCTTAAATTGGATAAGGAATCTTTATTTTGTTTTTACCTTTTCCTCAGCACATCGAATTAACTACTGGATAGATTATTTTTCTCAGTAATATTTTCTCATGTCGTTCATGACAGGCTTTGGAAATCACAATTACTGTCAAATGGTCGGGTTCTTTGACTTCTTTTAGCTTGAATATCTTTCTCAAAATCTTCATTATGATAAATTTACTTTGTTTTCTGAGATATATAGAGTGGGCATGATGCACCATGATTACAAAAGACAAAGGTACTTAATAATCTGTTGGTATGGCTGGAAGCTGCTGGAAACAAGCCATTTTGATACTTGATGATCTTCTGACATGGCTGAAACCTGCCATTTTTATACTCGATGACCTTTTATATGGTTGGAAACTGCTGGAAACAAGTAATTTTGATACATAATGAACTTCTGACATTGCTGAAAACTGCTGGAAACAGGCCATTTTTGTACTCAATGACCTTTTATATGGTTGGAAACTGCTGGAAACAAACCGTCATGTCATTATGATACTTAATGACATTTGACCTGGCTAGAGAGAACTGGAAACAAACCACTTGGCCAATGACTTGCAGGTATGGACTTAATACTGTGTAAGAATAGAGATTTAATACTAAATGCAGAAGGACAACATTTGATTAGTGCAAGTCTTTCGAAGAACTCCAAAAGAATTTTATCATCATTCAGAAACATAATAAGGTTTATTTGCTTTAGCACTTCTCTAGAAAGTAGCATCAGATTTCTTGCAGAAAACTTTTGACTCCAAATTCCATGCTGAGAGTGAGTAATTAGATCCTTGATTCCTTGCTGAGAGATTTGACACCAAATTCAATTATAATGCTCTTCACTGAATCCCTGGTAGTAGTATTACTCAACAGGAAAGAATAATGCCTCATCATATTTCAGAAAAACTGAACATGAAGTAATATTTTCTCAAGTGGGCAAGGCTTCTGACCGCCCTGGACTCATAGCGAGATATTGGTCATAATGTGGCTTTCATTTTCATTGATAAGAATGCTTCCAAGCGTTCATCTAGTCTTAGATCAATCTGAAGTAATTTGTTGAGGTACTGGAAGTAGGTCTATTTCGGGCACAAGGTAATGTTGTAGTACAGTAGTTTCCGTGAGAGTGCCCTTCGGCTGAATGCCCGTTTCGCCTTAATGCCCGCTATTTTGACGAAACCGAATTTTTACTATCAAAATCGTCACTCCGAGTGCCCGCCTTCGAAACCAGCTGCCGCCTTAGTGCCCGGTATGTTGGCATATTGTCAATGAAAAAGCAATAAAATATCAACTTGCTTCAGATAAAGTAACCATGAACACTTGTCAGGAGTTCGCTATGGTGTCAAAAGGCGTCCCTCCCGCTCAGTTGAGTAGTTTCCCCACCCCTTTGAGTCTGGAACACGTAAAAAATGAATGCCCCCCTTGCTGGTCCACTGTCCAGCCAATCAAATTCGTTAATGCGACCACAAAGGTGTGGCCTAGATTTGGACGTCCAAGAGACATGCTCAGCTGTTAAATGACATAAGACGGCCCATGCCTAGTCCAAAATGGTTGGTTAAAACGAATGTCCGTCTACAGATTTACGCAATACAATGCACTCGAGTCCTTCCCCGTCGCGACAAAATGATCACTGACTGACCGTGAACTGGGGTGTCTCTGAACTTTTTGAAATAGGCGGCATGGCTCGTAAACTAAAATTGATTTCAAAACTCAACAAGATGATCTTCATTCACACATGACAATCACGTATTAAGATGCGTGAACAAACTTCCAGAGATTTAAAAACTCAAGTCTGAAAATCAGACCTCTAGGGATCCACAAGGTCGATATCGCCTTAGTGCCGGCTCCGCCTAAGTGCCCAGTTAGGCTGCTTCCCGACCACCGGGCAACTAGGCGGAAACTACTGTATTAGTAGTTGTATTAGCTGAAGTATAGGTCCTTTAAGTTGTTTAAGTGAGAGGAAAAACAGCAAATGAAGCATTACAATGGTTTTCATTGCATTAACAGTTTTCAGGAGCCTGTTGTTGGAAGACTTGATTTACAAATCAATTCAAAATTTTAAAAGAGTATCCAGGACAATGAACATTTTGTCACCTACCTATGTGATCTTTCCTTTGAGTTCCATAATCAGTGATATAGCACTGGTCACACACACTCTAGATAGGACTTGAGACCAATATTGACGAAAAAAGGACATTTGTTATATATGTGTGACTGTAAGATCGCATCTTCAAAGAATACAAGAACAATGAATTGCTACCTTAGAGGTCAAATACTGCTGTCATATTGAATCTTAGAAGGAGCAAAACACCCAGTGCTACCATGTAGATCCAAAACTGCTGTTAGATTGAATTTTAGATGTCATCACTTAATCATTATTCTAGTGACCTCAGTTAGATTTTGTTGATCTCCTTTCTCCATGCTGTCCTATCCTCCGTCAGAGAGAGTTGGCATCAACATCATATCTCTTGGGAGTCTAGTGTCTTTCTTTAGTTTGTCTGTGTGAGGGACGATCATTCTCATAATCTTTATTCTTGCTTTGGTTTTTATTGTATTTTTAATTTATGATTTCGTCGCTTCTTCATGGGCAATATCCGCTGAATCTAATTCTGTTTGTTGTTAATTGTAGAGTATTGTCTTATAGCTCTAGCTATTCTAGCCATGAGAGGTTTTTTTTTTGACAATTGGCATTTTAGTGTATGAACCATTTGATTTTGTTTTTAGGGATTCTGTAAATTTTTTTTAGTTTTGAATTTGCATTGAAGGATAGACTCGGCTGCTACTAGCTCTAAAAATTTCTTCTTTTATGTTCTTATGCGAACGACTTCTTTTTTTTTTTTTTTTAAAAAGTACAGTAATAAAGGAAGACATCCCGGTATTACAATATAGACCTAACCCCACTGTTAGATTAGGTCTTCCAATTAGCAAAAACATTTTAAAAAGTTGAAAAAAAAAAAAAGTAATACTCTAAAGTTTGTATAAGATTAAAGACTGAAAAATGTCACTTTTAAACAATAGCTGTAAAGTTGAAAAATACTTCTTATTCATGCATCTCATTTATGCATGTAATGTGTTCAAATCAGTTTATTGTATATTAATGTATATTACGTTACATTCCTTCAAGGAATTACAAGGTAACCAAGCTATTTTCTTTTGAATGACTTGCATTAGTGTTTGAATTAAAATGGAGGAGTGTGATGGGATATCTGGATGTATGTCCATATCTTAATTTTCCAGCATCAGGTTTTGGTTGTCTTTTTTCGTTTGTTTTGTTTTGTTGTTTGTTGCTGTTTATTCATTCAGTCTCAGTGTAGATAATAGATTAACCATGTTATTCCTCTAGCAACTGTTATGCATTTCACATTTGTTCATCTCATTAATTTTTGAATCCCTTTGTGACTCCTGTTGCAAAAGTTGCCATTCTTTTCGTGGATCTAGATTTGGCTGCTTCTTCTTTTACTTTACTTTCTTTCTACTTTCTGCCAAAAAAAAAAAAAAAAAAAAAAATCTTGCTTGCTTTGTGTTCTATTGACATGTGCAACTTGTGAGTCACAATACTTTTTGAAGGTTCTTTTATCAGTATGTTACCAGCCCTGGTCAATAACTATCATTATGATTGATCAATGTGGCAAAGAACCTCATGCTTTATGACATTGGTGATAAAATATTGGGACCTGACACTTTGGGACAGTTCTGAACATAGATCAAGTCATTTTCTTCTCCAGTTGCTTCCCCTTGTTTTCTCCACATTACATATCTGTCTAAAACCAAGCATGGCAGTTTTGAAAAGAGTGTCGTTGGTTTTTTTTTTCATCATACTGCCAGGCCTTATGGAGGACAACGTATGAGTATGAGTCTGTATTATCTTATGAAAGAATTAAGTTATCTGAGGGAATTAACAAAAGCAGATGTAGAAGAAAAAATAGCAATGGAAATGGATGTGAAACAGCTCACCACAATCTCTTCATGGAGAACAAAAAAAAAAAAAAAATCACAAAGAAAAAGCACCAAAACTTAACAAACCAAATATTTCAGGGAGTGACTATATTTCATTGTACTGTAAATGGGAAAACCAGTCATGATTTACCATAGTGAAAGTGATATGTCTTTGATGTTCTTGAGCTTTGTTTCCATCACTTTTCCTACATCTGCGTGTATTTCATCAGTCATTAGGACCACAGTTGAAGCTCAGAGTCCTGACATTGTTATTGAATTATCATAAGGTCAACTCTATGTCTTCATACTTCTCTTATATTCATGTTATTGAACATGTGTTGTTCAGTCAAATTCAAATGGTTTTGGTGTGCCTCTGCTGACTGATTTTATTTGGTATTTTGAGTTCAGGGGTCAATCTGTTTGGATGTACATGTATTACTCTCATCTTATCTGTCAGTTTGTGGCACACATACTGAAAATATGTGGCTGTCACTTGTTACCCTGTGCCATTTGGATTTCCAATTCACCAAGTTCACTGAGTGAAATGTGACATGTATGATATGACAACCTTTAGTCTTTCTCTCTATTGAGTAGTTGATGGATTCTTTTTTTAGCTGATGTTAATGATTTGATCAATTGTTGTTGGAGACTTGAAGTGTCATTAACCAAATCATCATAATTGATTCAAGTATGGTGGTTTGATGTAAGGATAGACTTGGATGCTTGTAAAATGTCAACCTGTCAACGTTCTAAGAGCGATTGTGACGAGTTGGGTATGGGAATTGGCTTTCTTTGAAGTTGATGATTTCTTTTTTTGTACAATTTGTGTATATAACCATGCATCTTCTTTTATATCTAAGGCTATGGCACCATAAATGAGAATGTTTCTAGTTTCCCTCTTAAAATTGCAGGTTTCGTTTAATGTGAAACACCAAGACGTGATTGTTTTTAGCTTTATTTGATTGTCTTAGGATGAAAATATAACTCATTCTTATTCATGCTTTCGAAACTCCTGCTTTTGATTAAGAGGAAAATTCTTAGCTTGATATGGGTTAATGCTTGCAAGAGGGTATTCTCTTTTTGGGGAGAAGTCCTCAACCATAGTTGAGGCTAGCATCATCTACTTCCTATCTATTCAGAAAGAATTCCCGGCCATACCTTTTAGTGCCTTCTCTAATTATTCAAACTATAGGCCCACAGGCATTTTGTATAGAAAAAAATTCATTTTATTCATTCATCAAGAGAAGTCTTGTCATGATCATCTTGTCACATTGGAATTTAATTGGAAATGGAAAAAGAGGTGAATTTTGTAGAGTGATAACTTTATTCATTGAAAGTTGCTTTATGTGTTATTTTATGCAATACATGTAATTTTTTGAGATAGAAATATTTTTCATTTCACTTTTACTACGAATAAAAGTGAATTGAGGATAAAACAGAACAAGCATATTTGATCCACTGTAAACACTTGTATCACAATGGCGGGCTTGTTATGGGTTTCTCTGCACATGTATGTAATAAGTTATGCATATGATATGTCTCATGCATGCTTGATGGAATCGACAGGTTACATTCTTGCAGAATACCCCATGAATTAACATATGTGATTGTAATTGTGATCATCTGTTTTTAGATGTGATTTCTTACTTCATCTACAGTCATATAAAATCATACCGGTAATTGAATGTTGCCAACCGAAACCGAATTTGGTAGTCTCGTCGATAAAATACATCTCTTGAAAAGTTCACTATGAATAATCTCTAATGCTCAATACTGCACTCTGTATCATTATAAAATTTTACATCATCACTTTACATATGACTCATTCCAATGGCAGTGTCTCCAATTACACATATTGGGACTCTATATTCATTTAGTTCTTACTCAAATTGAAAATAATTCCAACAACTTAAATCAGCTCCTGGATTTAGAAAAAAATCTGCTGTCATTTTTGTTTGCAGTACTGAAAATGAGTAGTTCATGAAGCTTTGATATTTAAACTTTTAGATAACTCACAATTTTTGTTCTTTCTTTGAAGGAAGTGTTTGTAAACCCTTGAACTCAGTGTATGTGGGATCAAAGGTAAACTTATTGTGAGAGAATATATTCATATTGCAGGACATAGCTTTCAACCCCTTCACTGCTCTACAATTGGGTTTTTATCCATTTTTGTCCAAGAATATGCATGAATGAAATCACAGTTGTATCCTTAATTTGTATGGCAGAATTCATATAAATTTAAAGTCAGCATTGTCGCACTGAGAAATTTTGGTGACTGAAAACAAGTTTTATATTTTAAAAAGACTTGTGATATTCCATTGTTGCAGAGGTTGTAAAAGTGGGATGAATGTAGTTTGGCACAAGTGGCTCTCTTTCCCCCTCCCCCTCTCTTTTGTGTCGCTTTTCTGTCTCTTTTACTCTGACTTCCTCCCCTACCCTAATCTCCTAACAATATACTATTTGACTGATATGTTTTCTCTTCAAGTCACAATTATAAACCTCATTTAGGCTCTTTACAGTTTGCTCTTGCTCTGTTTCCCTTTTACTTTGTCAAATTCTTTCCAGTTCACTCTCTCTGTATCCATTGGTTCTATTTTCATGCAAGTCCAGTGCTATGTTTTGGCTTCATTTCTTTTACCACTTTAAAAGTTGAATACAAGGATCTTTAACATCAGAATTGAAATAATTCCTAAGATTTCTTAAGTTTGTCTGTCAGAAGAGGGATGAAAGAATTCTACCAGAGTAACTGACAAATTCCCTATTGAATCTTTTATTCTTATCATATTTAAAGTGTTGTCAGTAAACTTAGAGATGCACTCTTAAAAATACATACAATGTCATGCAAGTCATGATTTTTCTGATGGGTTTTTAGGCAAATCACAGACTGGCCACTTTCACCCCTGAACCTGGGTGAGAATGAAGTTTTCTCTTATAGAGCACAAGGACGTTTGGGTAAATGAAAGAAGGATTGACAGAGCAGTGAAGAGGTAGAGCAAATGTTTGAACCAATCCTAATCATATCCTAGTCAGTTGTGACCTCTAGAGTACGGACTTGGTATCATGAAAGAGTGGGACAGATGAGACAGTGAATTGGGTTATAGATCTAATCATGTATAAACAACCGGTATGTATCTTTTTTTTTTTTTGGGTGTATGTGTATATTATATTTATGAAGGGCCAGCACCCACTGTGACCCACTGTGGCACAACTGTCATTGTCAACTATGGACAGCTATCTAAAAATTAATGAGTTAGTGTCATTCCGTTCCATTGATGTTCCTCTTGTTGCAGATACATCCATTTGTTTTGAGCATGAATTACTATGTTCCTTTTGTATGTTTTAGCTAATGTTGCTTATTGACGAACCATATATCCTTATGTCTTTCAGAATACAAATATATTAAATTTTGTATCATAATATATATGTTGAGATAAAAAAAATTGGCTATCTTGACAAAATTAAAAAAATATGTTACAATTGCACTGCCAATGCTGATGACTGATATGTTGGCCATA
>JBCJKE010101224.1:0-11135 GCA_039654525.1 Melibe bucephala | reverse complement strand
GGGGGGGTTGTTTTGTTGTTTTGTTCGTTTTGGGAAAAAGGGGAGGGGGGGGGGGGAGTTTGTATGTGTGTGTGTGTGAGTGTTTTGTCTTTGGATTATTTGTTAGGTTTCCATTTTTGTTTTTAGACGGCAATTACATATCCAACACATGTATTCATACATGAGAGACCCTGTGTTAGGCATCTCAGTATTCTCAGGCTACCATGTCTAGGCCCCGCCCAGTCTCACACCATGCAATTTCTCAAAAATAGTTGACCAACCCATCAAAGAGAGAGACTTTACCTCAGCTCGGCTATACAGCCGTGCCACACATTGCAAGTTAATTAGAAATGGTTACGTGTATGATGGCAATCTGGGCACTACACCGGCTGTCTGGGACTTATATTACATTATTGTTCAATGAATGTGTGAGTTGTGTCGGGAAGACTAGAAGAGTGACGGGAGACTATCTTTGTTTTAAGTTTAGCCAATTTATATGAATCGTGAAACGTATATATCTCATGTCTTTTTTTGTCAAATTGGCTTTGCTCTCATTAGCACTGGCATGGTATCACATGGCTAGGGCTCTGTCTCAAGTGTTGCAACAGGCCCGCCGTGTCTTTACAAGGCCTGTTATTGCCATTTTTAGGGAATGAGTGTGCACTTGTCCGAAGTGAGGCCTAGCCACCGTGACCTTAATGATAGGGTGAAAATTCAGTCAGAACAGAAAAGCGTGCACTTATGCGAATCGTGCATTTATGAGGCGTTACTTTGGCAGCGTGTACTGTACTCTGTATACTAACTTCTCATAAAATATAACGATCCAATCTTGATGCAGGGTGAAGAATTGGATGCAAGCAGCTTCTGCTACTTCTTAGGAAGCACATAGGAAGATGAAGATGGCAAATTAACCCTTTACAAAAGGCGAAGTTGTTATAGTTTCATTTCACTGACTGGTATAGAGCAAAACTGTTGTACATGTATCTCTATTTTCGATGAAAATTGACCTAAATCTAAAGGTGTAATGATCAAAGCAGTACTTAAGAGACGATTTTAAAACTTAAAAGTTATTCCTCAAAACCTGAGTATTGGATATAAAACATTTTTGCTTTATACTTTACTTTTATCTGTGAATATCAAAAAGTGTATAGATTTAAAAATACAGGGATGACGTCTCTGCATTTGCCAGACTTTATGATTCATTCCAGAATTTCTTTCAGTCGGAAATTTGTCAGTCAGTTTAATAAGGGTTTTGTTTATTTTTTTACTTCATTTACATTCATCATTCAGACTGCATTTTTTTTACATGCTGTCAATCATGGATTCTCTGAATGTTAGTGATATATTATATTAAAAGATAACAGTGTATATATTATGCACAATTCGCGAAAAATTATTTCCTTTTTTGAAAGATACGAATGCGGCATGGTTTTCACTTTGGGTTATGTCTCTTTTAACTTAAACATAGAAAAAGTAAAAAGGCAGAGATTTGCCATGTTTTGAACAAACTACTTGAGGAATTTTAGCCATTCAGAAACAAATATATAGAGTATAAAACATGTCTATCATAGAATATATTGAGTGTTCACATAGTGTAAAATAACATAAAAATAGCACTTCCATTGCAATATCCTCAGTAAGATGGGATTAGGATGATAGCACATATTAGTCACAAATTAGTGTAATTATTGTAATACTGTACAACCATGTGTTCTCTGCACCATTTTCGATATGCTATTTATAGTATCCTTGCAGTAAATTTTAATATCTTCAGTAAGATGGGATGCTAGCATGTGTTTCAACTATTGTAATGCTATAAGGCCATGTGTTCTGTTTGTACAACAGTTTCTTCGTGGTGTCATGTTTTATTAATCACTGGTACACTTTGCTGTCCTTCTCACGTGTTTCTTTCTACTCAAGACAGGCCCTATAAGTTACTTCAAAGTCAAAGGCATCAAAGTCAAAGTAAAAAGTGGAATTAAAATAGGATCCTTTCATCGAAATCAACCTTCATTTGATGTAATCCATTTCATTAGTGGATTGTCCAACATGAGTACCACATTTTATCTTTTGTCTTCATGTAAATTCATGTATCAGCTGAGCAGGTCACATAGCTAGATATATAACAGATTGATACATTAGTAAGTTATTGTATAATAATTACAGACAAATGTCAATGATAACGATTGTTGCTGATAATGATGGTTATCACCATGAGGATGATGATAGGGGCAATGTTAACATTATACATGTACTACTTATGACCTAGAAAGCATTTTTAGAGAAAAAATGTCCTTTGACATTTAGTCATTCGCAAACCACTTTGTGTGACAAACCCATGTCTAAAATGTCACTCATGGAAAAGCTTACATTGAAACTGAAACATACAATCCAAGCATTTCTCACTGCAGATGAAAAAACATACTCCACTGTGCGATTAAGAAGTGAGAATTTGTTAGATGTGCAGTCAGTTGATATCAACCAACATCACCATAATTTGGCCAGTAGTACTGGTGTGATGTGTAGACCTATGTATGTATGAATATACAGCCTACACACATTGTACTGTACACACACACACACACACACATTGTTATGTTCTTTGTTACCTTCCCCGGCTCTATAGCTTTATCATGAATGTTTATTGTGATATGTGTGAGGATGAATGTGTTTGCTGAAGATCATGATACTTTTGCCCTGCAACATTACATTATGATCTGAAACTGCACTTAATGAAAACAACAAAATTACAAATTCAACTTAGGGAAATAAATATAAGTCCAATCACTTGCATTGAATTTCAGAATTTATTGAATCCATGAGGAAAGAGTGAAACAGCAACTCAAGTATCGTACAAAACCAAATGACTAAGGGTGCGTGTACACCATGCGCTGTAGCTGAGCTTTAACTTTGAGCCAAACTTGGTTTTATCAATGAAATATAATTATAATAATAATAATAATTTAAATATAAGAACTGTGCACATATTTAATAACATTAACAAGCTATCTACTCGCCCGCGTTTTGAGGCATGAGCTGTGGTTATTGGTCACTCTTTCCATTTATCCCCCCAGCTTCACTCACTCATTCCATTTCACACACCATGTCAGTTTGTTGGCGATGATTACCAACTATGCCTAACAATACAATAATTAACAAATTAAAATTGCCACTGTGAGCCTTTGTAGTCAGTGTGTATCCGACTGGAGTCAGACAAGAAATGCTCTAAAGGACGATCTCCTCATCAGATGTGGGTAAAATTAAAAAACCAAAACAAAAAAATCAGAGACAATTTTAATGGCAAACCAAAATAAGCAAAGGTATCACATTGAATGGCCATTTCAGTGAATAACGAAAGAGACAAAAATGCACAACTTTAATAGTAATAAAAGCTCACTCAGATGCTACAGCGCATGATGTACACAAAACCTAATTCAACATTAATCATTTTCATTTCATTATTATGAGTATGAAAGACTGGGATGAGCACAGTCGCAAAGCGTCGGTTTTTGGGGGTTTGTTTTTTTTTCCATTTTGGGGTGGGTGTATTCAAAAGCATGCATCTTTGTTATCAATACAACTTGCTTATTCAAAGTTATTCTAACAGGATTTTACTAGACTACCAATTTTTATGAAAATCCAATGATATATATCACTCATATCAATTTTCAAAGTTCAGTGTTAGTTGTTTGAGGTTTTTTTGGCCCACCCCATCTATGGTCATCCATGATATATATTATATATATATATATATACATATACATATCGTACTGACATCAACCGGGTAGATTGTTACAGTCATCACAAAGGCTTGATCTCTTTGAAAACGACAATCTAGGCTAGATACATCTATCTGTCTTTATCACCGGAATGATTTATACCTGTATGGGCAAATTAGCACTACAGCAAGTTGTAAGAAGACAACACAGTAACAAAACCTGAATTTCTTATCAAACGTCACTGGCTCGGTACGATCGACTATCAAGTGGACACAAATGTCTTCTTTACCCTCCCAACAGGCCAGAACCAAAGACGTTTTCCAACTCGTGGCATGTAGGAGAAAAGGATCTTTTTACAATTGATAACCTGGACTATTTATTGGAGGTATTGTACCAATTTTGACAACTACCCATCACTTGGCCACCTCATGACTATGTACCCAATTTCACTCAAAGGTAGTTTTTCCTTATAAATGAAATAAAAAGGCTTTAAGCCCTCCATTAATCTTTTAATTCTTCATTACTCTAAGCCCTGTTTTATCTTCAAAGTCAGCCTTTCCTGGTACTGGTAATGATTTAGAGAACTCTTTCTGATGACAGTGACAGTGACCAATGGCCCTCATATTGATCTCAAATGGAATCCTGTAACTGTAAGGAAAGACAGACTAGAAGGCTGAATCTGACATGTAAAACATCTGTTGAGAGAGAGAGAGAGCAGGCTGAAAAATTGACAAAATATGGGGGAAAACAATAAGGAGTTTGCCCAGTATCAAAAGGAGTACAGACTTTGTCTCTGTACCAGTCACTTTAACAACAGCATAGTCTCATGATTTCTCTCAGCATGGAGTGGGGGAGTAGCTGAATGTGCCTTTCCCAAAGTTAAAAACACCACACTTTGGTATTCCAATCAGACACCTGAATTTCAGTCCCATTTCCACCGTAAAACATCCCACATTGGGAATATTGGGATTCCAACCAGACACCTGGATTTCAGTCCCATTTCCACCGTCACCACATCATCAGCTGACGACCTTGTTCAAAAACCGCTAGTCGTGGTATTGATGCATCATAAAATCTTGGGTGTAAAAGTCCCTTTGGTCAAATGACAACTGTGAAGTTGCTGGGGGTCAGAGGGCATCAAGTACACGCAGTGGTCATCCTGGTAAATATGTCTGAGGGGGTGGAGGTCAAGGTTGAATATCTTTCATGAAAAAAAAAAGGAAATTAAGGGGAGATAAGTCAACAACAGTGTGTACAATATTATTATAAAAAATATATATTTTACTGAGAAAAATACCTTGTGAGTTGTGAGTCTCAGGTTTGAAAAAAAATCTTCACTTCCTTCCTATCAAGATGATCTGTTTTCTGTTTTATGTTACTTTGTCACTTATCATAACATAGACAAACAAAAACATACAGGCAGAAGGCTTTTTTACATACACAGAGACAGCATGAAAAAAAGACGGGCAGCTAAAGAAATACAAAGAGAAAAAGGGAGTGGGGAAACAGTGACTAATGAATGATGAACAAGAGTGGGAAAGGAATTATTAGTATCAGTACTGTTGTATAAAAGGCCATAACTAGAGTTCGCTTCCTGAAAGGATACGGTAGGCGCAGCACCCACAACCCGTCTGAAGGCAATTCCAGGGGGCCGTCTAATCCTGGGTGAAACTGTGGACATGGAAGTGGGTTGGGCTGGACAACTGGTCTGGTCAGCACTCGGACTGCTGGGCAGTTAGGGGAATCTTTGGGCGTGACAATGTACACTCGGGCCATCTGGGCCATGCACCCTTTGGGTTGCCTAAAGAGGTCAAAGTTGAAGGAAATAAAAAAAAGCAACGAAAAGTAGAGTTATCATAAAGTGGGGGATAAAGCATACATGAATATTAACCATTTCACTAAATTGGCAAAATTCAATTTCTACCAACAATTCTTTCAGACTCAATCAACCCTATAACCTAATCTACCTCAAATTTATTGACCAGTTTATTACTCTGAATTCAGGTAGACGAGGCAACAAACAGAGGGAAAACAGTGTGGCTGTGCATCCATACTTCCCTTAGAATACTTGCCCAGGTACAGCAATGCCACTGCTACAACATTGTCAACATTGACGCAAAAGGTCTACAACTCATGTTCAGCATACGTTACACAGCTCACTTCAAAGGTAGTTAATAAAGCCTAGGAACATATCAATAATATCATAAAGAGGAAGTCACTTGCAGTTGAAGTCAACATCTTGAGACAGACAAAAAATTGATATCAAGCAGGGTTGATATTTATCATATGTCAAGGATATAAATATAAATACAATCAATCTTTTTCATTTTTATACCGCCAACTTTAGGACCAAAGGAAAATTGCGGCCATAAAGAGATTGGGGTTAAAACAAAATGAGAACAAGGGAGATCATTATTACATGGTTATTTATTGCTCTTACTTTTGCGTCAATTTTGACAACCATCTTGAGGCAATTAGTGTCCTGGGAAGAGGCTGGCTGCCCTGCCACACTCCCTCCCCCTCTGATATTCGTATCTTCTTCTTGACTTCAGAATAATGAAAAGGTAGGTAAATATCTGAGGTACATGAGGGTTTCTAAGGGTTTATGTTGAGTATGGAACTGACATGCTTGTTTTGGGAGGAATTGAATTTTGTCATGGCAATAGCCGATATGGCCGGCTCTTTTCAATTTGAAACACCGAGGGTACTTTTACACATGTAAAGAAACATGGGACATCGACTTTTACACATGCAAAGAAACATGGGACATCAACTTTTACACATGCAAAGAAACATGGGACATCGACTTTTACACATGCAAAGAAACATGGGACATCGACTTTTACACATGCAAAGAAACATGGGACATCGACTTTTACACATGCAAAGAAACATGGGACATCTTATCTTCAATCTCCGTGGAACTAAGCATTCATTTATCATGCCTACCTCAGGCCAAAGGGGCCGAAAAAAAACAACTCAGGTTTCAAATTCAAACTGGCAAGGCCTGGAATCCAAATCCAAACCAGGGCCTTTGACATGGTGATTGAGTGCTCTACCCACTAAGCTACAGCAGTCCATGTATTAATATTAATATTTTTTAATAGTCACAAGTCCTTGTGGACATTTGCAAAACCATTCAAAAAAAAAAAAAAAAAAATCTCTAGCTTTTCACATTTAGTCTTGAAAGTTTCTTTTTATACCATCGCTTTCTATTGAGGCAAAGACTTGGGATCGTGAAAGTAATAAAAAATTTTTATAATATTTTAATGTCTGTACTATAGAAGTCAGGAAAAGCTTGCCTGGTGATTTGAATGTAATGAGTTACGTAATGTTTCGGTGAATAACGTGCAACAGTGTTGGTTGGTGCGCTCATCTGATCTTCAAGGTTACATGAAATACAAGAAGTGTATCAACAGTGCCAATGTCTTGAATAAAAATGTTTCTCTATATTGGCTTGATGATATCCTTACGATTTCTTTTGCACTGTTGCAGTCAGTATTTCTGCTACGGTTTGAAAAGAAAAGTAGGATCCAACCAATGACTTACTTGCAATGGCAGAGAGTGTACAGGGGCATGTCCATGTGGACTAAACGACCCGCATTGTCCTGGGAGAAAAGAAATAAAAATATCGAATCAAAGTATGTTGTTTTTGTTTTTTGGGGTTTGTGGGTTTTTTTCCAACCCATTCCATTATCTAGAGTTTTGTATCTTTCTCATACTGATGTATTACTATACGCACCGTCCAATGAAAGATAACCTGCAACAATAAACTTCTTTATTCACAACATTGACAAGGCGATCCATAAAATTACATTAAATTACAGTATTGATTATACCAGGTACATACACACACACACACACACACACACACACACACACACACACACACTCTAAATAAGTCAGTAAAAAAATAACAAAATACAGGAATAAAATATGGAGGCCATGCAGTTTTTACATTAAGTTACAGGGTCATGTCCTGCAGTTTTCTTACTGATGTTGGTGATGAAAATAAATTTGTCATCTGTCTGTCCCGGATGATCTCAATAGAAAGCTCCTACCTTGTACGGATTTCAAACACACTCTTATTTGAAAGGTACTTTCTAAAACAAAATAGAGTTAAATAACAATAACACACGTTACATTCACACTGTACACAAAGTCCCAACCTTGACAGTGCTATTAGCAGACACTTTGATGATCTTGTCTGGACCGCTGCAGAAAAAGCGATGACCTCTTGGACATTCGTATTCCATACCCAGGTAGACTCTCACGGTGGTCTGGGTCTCCGATGATTCCATGGCAGCTTTTTAGAAGCAAATGACACGTTCATTATTACAAGGTATCATGCCACAAAAAAGGTAAGGAGATGAATGATACCAAATGACATGTCCATTATTACAAGGTATCATGCCACAAAAAAGGTAAGGAGATGAATGATACCAAATGACATGTCCTTTATTACAAGGTATCATGACACAAAAAAGGTAAGGAGATAAATGATATCAAATGACATGTCCATTATTACAAGGTATCATGACACAAAAAGGTAAGGAGATAAATGATACCAAATGACATGTCCATTATTACAAGGTATCATGACACAAAAAAGGTAAGGAGATGAATGATACCAAATGACAAAAGGAATCACTCTGTTGAGCACATTTAAATCAACTTGATGATTGATGGTAAAGGGTGGGCCTATTACTGAAAAGTGGAGACGCCTGATTTTTACCTCACTTTCAATCTAACGTACATTTTTTTTAGCAGACAATGATAACTTTTTTCGTTGGAGTTTCTTCCTCTTTCAGGGGAATGATCCAGCTTTTCAATGACATGATTTTGCTTTAAACAGCTTGAATCGCAAATCTAGGCTTTAACAACACAAAAGAGTAGTTTTGAAGATTGTAAGGATTTTTGGGATGGTTTTTTCCCTTCATAAAAACGATGACATAAACTACAGAATTTTCTAGACGTTCCAATTGAACTCTCATCTTTGTTGATCCTTTGCTGCATTTCATAGTCATAGATTTGCTTCTAGTGTTAAAATTATAATACATGTGTATTATATATGTGGTGTATGTGTGTGCCTGCATTAAAGCATTAACATTGTAATTGTAATTAACATTTAAGTATAATTGACATACTTAATATTCATCTACGTTGTAATGTGATATTATTGTGCTATGGCATTCCCATCCAAGGATGAACAAAGTTTATCCCATATTATTTTATTTCGGTATACGCATGTAAATATAGTATAAGAGCAATGAACATAGAGGCTTAGCGCAGTTATATAGTATACTGAATTCTTTTCTATAGCGCAAACCAGTTGTCTCCCATTGATGTCCTTGATACTAAAAACTCGCTTCAGCCGCAACCAGCTATGTTATCATTGTTACAGTGGTTACTGTTGTTATAGCTGGTGGGGCTTTTTTTTTTTTAACTTTAATGGCTATTGCTATAGTTTCCACTGTAGTTTACATACATGTATATATTTATTTGTTTTAAATGAGCAATTTTATGCAATGGTTTCAGAGTTGCCTAAACTATATGTGATGGTTTCATTTTACCTTTATTTGACCTCAGGAATTAAACTGCTTTATTAAGTAGTCAGTGTGAATTATTTCTCAGTACATGGTGGAATTAAGTTCTATAGAAATCTTTTACTACTTCTGCCATCGCTGTTACTCTTGTGATTGTCGATGTTGTTGTTGTTGTTGTCATGGATACATATTCAAGTTGTTGAGTAAGTGAGTCTTATGGAGTCTAATGGCAATGCTGAGTGAATAACTGTTACGAACCAATGTTGGTCCACAGACAAAACCCAGCAGCAAATCTAACCTTTAGAAAGCTTCCTCTGCTGCCTCTTCTTGCCACCACCAAACGTTTCAGAGACACTCGGCCATTTCTCAGGCTCCCTCTTGACAGGGATGTCCCACGGGAGGAGGAAGCTGCTGCCTGGTAGGAATCCGGGCAGGTCCAAACCTGTTGACAGTTTGAGTCAATAGCAAACATGACTATTGCACTTGCATTTAATACATCACAGACATACAAAGCAAATAAAGTGATAAAGAAAAAATAAGAAGAATTAATATGAAGAGAAAAAATGTGGAGAACATGTGTGAAGGCCTTATGTGACACAAGAAATAAAGGAGATAGGTAACAGGTAATATGGAGAGAAAAAAATTCTGTCAAATTACAAACAAAACGAAAAGGCTGTAAACTTGGATCTTTCTGAAAAGTATACACACACGCTCATTTAAAATGTAATCTCACTATGAATATCCTAATTAAACTTTGCTCCAGTGTAAATTTTTGTGGGATATTTGTTTGGCATCCATATCATTATCATTGACTTTAAAAAAAATAACGGTTTGATTTTTCTCCCCTTTCCGATAGCAAGAAGCTAAATTTCCAAAAATTTCTGATTTCATTATTTTCGTTATCACATTTTGTCATCATTATCACCATCCTTATCAGAACTGCACAAAAACATACCCATGATGTGGGAATACAAGCCCGCAGGGCCAAGCCGACACAGAGAGAAAGAAGAGAACCTTGGAAGGAGGCCTGGGGGAGAGTTGGAGTGAATCATTCCAGACAGATATTCTGTGGTGCTGATCTGGCGATTAGGCATCGTTTTGTCTGGAAGAAAAACACCCATTTAAATGCTTTCATCAGTACAGTATTAATTCTTAACCAGTGTTGTGAGATGAAGACAGACATGCTTAACACGTTTCAGTGTTTCAGTTTCAGTTCGCTGGTTGACTTGCACTAAAAGGATGGCTTTGCCTTTGGCTGTAAACTTACACTAATCAGCATCGCTGTAGCCGCACCCACACACAAGGCCAAGCAAGGAAGAAAATTATAAAATGAGAAGAAAAAAATATATGCATCTAAGCATTCTTTCTGTTAACAACAATGATATGAGATTGATAATTAGTAGTAATAGATATTTACAAGCACAAGCAAGTGAAAAAATGTATATAAATCTGTAAACAAAAAGGTCACTTCGAATGCATCTATGATTTTGAATGTGGAAAGAGAAGCTGCTATTCCTGAAACATTGAAAATAACAGTTAGATCAATTTACCAAAAACATTTGACATTCCTTTTAATAAGAATGTTAACAATGACCTTTTTTTACTTCTTCATAATGCATCTATCACCTCAATCAGAGTGGGTGCCTCCTGTAACCATGCTTGTTTTGCTTACAAAATTTTGTTTTTCGTATTAGATTTATGTATAGATAAATAAACAATTTTAAGTCTTCAGAGTTGAAACTAGCCTTAATGTCATTTTGTTTTATATATGTTGTTAAGATGTTATTGTAAAAAAATATAAGAGGGTTTCTGTTGTAGCAAAATAAAAAAGGACGGAAAGTAGATGCAATGCACTCTGTCATTTAGTGAAGATTGATGTCCATTTCTTTAA
>JBCJKE010101113.1:0-11136 GCA_039654525.1 Melibe bucephala | reverse complement strand
TTTTTTTCTCTTTTTCTCTCTCTCTCTCTCTCTCTCTCTCTCTCTCTCTCTCTCTCTCTCTCTCTCTCTCTTTCTCTTTTCCTCTTTTCTCTTTCTCTCTTTTACTTTTTCTGCTTGCATTCACTTATGGTATGTAAATTTTTTCTGCTTCAGTGTATAACAAGTTCAAGCAGACAGATAGAGAAAAAGGCAAATTTACCCTTGCTGGACACAGACATGCCAGGTTTCTTGGATTATTATGATTGCATAATTAAATGTCATAAAACAAAATCTTGAGACAGACTTTTATTTCATATATTTAATGATAAATTTCTATGTTCTCTTTCCAATGAACGTCTGTTTTGCTTAGTTTTATTTTTGTTTTTTAACAACTTTGTACAATTTTATTTTTCAGTCGACGTATGCGTTTGTACACCTTCATGTTGGAACACATGACTGATGAGCAAAGGTTCAAAACAACTGCTAAAATATGCAAAGAGGTATATAATGGTTCATATATCATTCCAATTTTGGTTTTATATATTCACCTTTTTCTTCTGAGTATTGTATTTAAACATACCAATTTATGTACAAACAAGAGGTCTTAGATTGAAAGTAAGAGGATGGCACAATTTTTTAGGTTTTTGTTTGTTTTGTTTTGTTTGTTTGTTGTTTTGTGTTGTTGTTGGGTTTTGTTTTTTTTTGGGGGGGGGGGGGTTGTTTAGTTTGTTGTTGTTTTTTTGTTCTTGCAATATTATTGTTTTTCCTATAGCACTTCAACTTTCCAATGTTCCTGTGCTGGACAAAAAATGTTAATCTATATATTTAATGTTTTGTTCCCAAACAGATTCTTTCTACAATTGTGGAAGAGACAATTCCCTTGGATGATGAAGGATCATTACTGCTGAGAGATGCTCTCGATATTTTGAGTTCTAAGGTGGGTCAGTTTATTGTGTGTTAATGTCATTGCAAATGTTAAAAATATTAAAATACCAACAAAGGAATAAAAGATGGGAAATATATCAAACCAATTGCGAGCACAAATCTGTTCCAGTGAAATGAAACATATCAGTTTAACTCAGTGTTGTCTAAGTGTTTTTGATTATTTTGTAGCTGATTGATAGATCACATTATTTGAATAATTTTTTTTCTTTTTAATAGGAAATAAAATTATCATCATTGAGAAACAAAGGAACTGATGATACTGGTGAAGAAGGAGCCAATGTAACACAAATTGTAACTGCTGCAGCCAAAAAAGTCTTGATTACACAGGTTGTAAAAAGAAATGTCATCGAAAATATTGTTCCTGTGGTCATTTCACTTAAACACATGGTAAGTGTCTATTTTCCTTTGTATTTAGTGAGTTGTGATTTTTTATTTTTTATTTATTTTTTTTATTATTATTTTTTTAATTTTTTTTAGTTAGTTTCATTATTGTTATTTCTTGTTTGGACATGGGTTTTGTATTTTGTTTGGCTCAATAGTGCGATGGGTTCTTTTAAGATAGGCTAGGTTAAAATTTTGCCTGATTGACTTCATGTAGTTATTACTTATTACTCTAGTTTATCAATTGCAAGACCTCAGCAGCTTTCTTTATCTTTGCTGATAGAGCTCACCATCCTGCCCTGTTTTTTACCATTGATGTTATATAGTGATGGTCCTCTATTGAATGGAGTCATATTGGTTGCTCAATGTATGCAAGATTTCTGTTCAACATGATTGGCAACATTATTAGCCTCCCTTTAGTCATTTGTCCTGCTTTTTGATGGATTATACCCTGATTGCTTTATGGACAGGAATATCCCTGTCTTCTCTCTTTATGGCTCCTTAGGGCTTCTGAGATCATTAGTGAAAGGGTTTCTTTAACATTTTGTATACAGGGATTTATTCAGTATTTTCTCAGGGTTTTGATTGATTATTTGTCTAAAAAGACATTTCAACATTTCATTTTGAGTTTGAATATATCTTTTTCATTTTCAGCTTACATGCATTTTTCCGTTTTATCACTTTTTTCTTCTTTTTTATCAATCTTTTTCTACTTTGTTTTCCATTCATGACTTTGTGTTCTGATTTAATAATTTTCTTTTTGTTTTGATACGAATCCATTTACAACACAGCTGGAGAAAAAATGTTCCCCAATCCTGAAAAATCTCATGGGATACTTGAGAGAACTGATGAAAGACTACAAAAGTGATGTGAAAGGTAAGTCTGCCATGCTTTGTGAAATTTCAAAAGGACTTTGCACATCCATAGTCGGTGGTCTTTCTCCAAAAAATTCTGTCTCCCATTTTTTTCAATTTTTTTCCCATCAGGGTTGAACATAGGGTTGGTTAAGTCTCCCTATTTATTCCAGTTATATCGCATAAAATTGCTTTCTTCACCCTCTTATACACGTTTTTCCATTCTGTTTCCCATTCCTATGGTCTACTTCATTCTCATGTAGTCTCTTCCCAATACAGTCTTTCATTTCTCCTACATTACCAAAAGTGATATTCTCAGCCTCTTAAACTATTACATCTCATCATATAAATTTCAGATATTCTTTCTGGGGACAAGCAGTTGGCAGAAGAAATTGAATTTGATTTGAAGAACTTTGAAAAACAGCAGGCAGAGAAAGAGGCAGCTGCAAGCCGTCTTGTAAGTCATGCAAAAGGGAATGCTTCCACAACTTAAGCTAATTCATTTTGTTAGAAATAAATAGGTTTGGGTTTTATTAAGTGCTGAGGAAAAATATTCTCCTGAAAATGTCATGAATAGATTTCTAAGATGACAAAACAATTTAGAATGCACCATTACAATTTTGAAATAAAATAATGAAAATAGATTGAATTCACATGAATCCACTCTCTGATTATAAAACATTTAAGCCCGCTATTTGGACTATCCAAAATCCAAGCAAGAATAATTTTATTGTTTTATTTATATTGAATTCTCTTTTTTTTTTTTTACTTGGTTCTCATCTTGCAAGGGTTCACCAAGAGCTAGTAAAGCTTTCACCCCAACTGCCCAAGGCCGTGCCTCTTTAGCCCAGCAACCATCTGGCTCGGTGGAGACTCCCATGAGAAGAGAGGAGCGTGTTTTGACTGAAGCCTCAAAATTATTGAACAAGAGTTCTGATGAAGAGAGAGAAAGGATGGATGAGGGAGAGAAAGAAGCAAATGGGCAAAGGTCTTTTTTCTTTTTCTTTTTTTTTTCTTTTTTTATCCAGTGTTTATTAGTACTGTATTAGTACTGTGTGTTGGGGGGGGGGTGGGGGGCAGAACACTAGAACACTATAATTTTCATCTTGATGTTCCTAGCTGTATTTATATAGAATTTCTATTTTTTTTTTTGTTCAGGAGAAGATCCTCCATATCTGAGGCTGCAAAATTAGTGATTACCAGAACTGAAGAACGCAGAGAAAAGGATCTTAGGAAGGTATAGATTGTGTTGGATATTATGCTTGTTTCAAATTTGACCAAAAAGATGCCCATGGTTTTTGTGCTTCATTTTTTTTACACCTCTATTTTTTATATGGTATTTGATTGCTATTGCTAGATCAATTAATATTTTTTTACCCTTTTTAAAACAAATTGTTTCGGTTTGTTAACTGGGCATTTCCTATATCAATAAGGGATTTTTACATAACTCTTATGAAATTTCCTGGTAGGAACAAGAGAAATGTATGTCTAAATGAAATTAATTGAATGCAAACTTTCCTAAGTTTGTTTCAAAGGCAAAAAGTAATTATAACGAGAAGAAAAATTTGTCTAAATGAAATGAATTGATTGCCTCCTAGCAAATTAATGCGATTTTATTTCTATTAATGTTTGAGGAAGCTTATTCCAGCATAGAGGCAGAGAAAATAACAAAGGATTTGCTCTAAGGGATGTTGATATGTATCATTTAACAAATAAAGTAGTCATTTGGGATGTACTGTGCAAGCTAAGATAAATGATGGTGTTGTTTTGTGGGTGTTAATTTGACTTCTTGTAATTCATTTTTAATCTTATTTTTCTCTGTCGGTGTATTATATGAAAAGAAATTGAATGCTTAAATTTTCCAGAGTGTACTAGAACGAGCTCAGAAGGAAAGCTCTCAAAATTTGAGACGAACAAACTCAGGAAACTTTTTCTCCTCTTGTCAGGTAAGCCTGGTTTATTACAAATTTTTCTACACTGCTGCTAATTGTGAATATTACTCTTAACTAGGCAGCTCTGGCAGGGTGTATTTCTTTATATTACTTCTGATTAATGTTAGTATGAGCTTCTGATTTGTAATCTTAACACAAGTGGTGCAAGATTCTCACTGGGAATGTATTTTTACCATCCTCAGTCAAGTCCGTCCAGAAGCGAGAACCCCACCCTGACACCGAAGGCATCTAATCAGGGGAGAGCCATCAGTACACCTTCAAGTACGGTTTGACTATGTTTATTTCTTCTTCTTTCTTTCTTTTTATTTGTTTAAGTCAATAGTCTTGTGTTAATTTGACTGCAAAATATATTTAGACATTAATCTCAAAAATGTGTATAATTTCTCACCATGACTGATTTTTCACTTGACTTACTGATTTAAGGCAGTGCCGCATCATAGTTTTTCAGCTGTGTTGATTCCCAGTTGTCCAACTGCGTCGCTTCAGCTGCTTTGACTATCCTAGCCATCAATGCTCGCCATTTGCATCTTTTTTTGGAAAGCGTTGTGATCTTGTCGCAGTCCTTGGCTCATGAGAGTTGTATGGGGTGACTGATGTTTGACAGGTCTCTTTTTAGGACGATGGGCAAGGTAGTTTTAGGGTGCGCAACAAATCTGGTCGCTTCTCTGATGTAATAGGCTTGAGTTGCTTTGTTTGCAGTTCTCTTCACAAGATGTGATCGAAGAGTTTCCAGCGAGCTTCTGGGATGTTGATGGAGAGTGGCTTATTTGTGCATATGTTGTATAAGGCCTAATTTGTAATCTTAGTTGGGTATTTGATGTTTAGTACAGTCGACTACGCTTAAGTTGATCTTGATCTTGTTTGGGGAATTGAAATAAGATCAACACATCCAAAGTTCAAAACAACCATCAAAGATATGGAAGACATAATTTACAATAACTTCCAAAACTTAAATCATTCACACACACACGCGCGTGTTTATACGTAGCCTACGTTTGCTGCAAGAGTAAGAGCGTCGTCTCTGTGTAGCCTAATCTTGACAATGACCGTGTAACAAACAAAGATGTTAAATTCTATGAATTCAAAATTTAATATTTTTGTTGATAACACATGTTTACGGCGATGCAATCAATGGTATCTTGTAGGACACTAGTACTAGTACCTTGTGCTATTAAAACGATCTGGTGCCTACGGCAATTGTAGATTGCAGGCCTAGGCCTAAGCTAGCAATTAGTTGCTAATATAACATCAAGTTATCTGTTTTCTTTTTCTTCTTAATTTCAATGATCCAGGCAAAAAGTTTGGATCAACACACGTGAAGCGACGCTTCTGTTGAAGTTGAAGTCAACACAAGCGTTTGGATTTCCTATTATCTTATTACAGCGGTGTTTGTTCCAAAGAAAAAAATCAATTAAGTGAAGATCAAATCAAGCGAGTTCATCTAAGTCGACTGTACCTTCTTCAGTTTTTTCCTGTGGAAGGCATTCAGATTTTCCTCTTGAGTTTTAGTCAGTGCCCACTTGCGTCAATTGTTTAATAGAATGGATTTCATGAGGGACTTGTATGGCTGTATTTTTGTCGTGAATTTAATTCCTTATTCTTGGTTACTAATAAGATGTAGCTTAAAGAGGGCCACTGAGGAGAGCTGTTTTCGTCTCTCTACATCTTCTTGGATGCCGATGAGTGATCCCACTTTTTTCATTTGTTTCCAGTCTGTTTCACTCCTTGATATTGGTGTATATTCTCTCTTTTCCATATTGACTTTCAGTTGGTGTTTCAAGAGGATTTCTTGCATATTTTCGATAAATGCAAACTCCCGCCCGATAAAATCGACATCATCTGCGTAGGCTACTTCATTCAGGATTTCTTTTTTATATTGGGAGTGTTGGCCAGACTTCTCGCAAGGCATTTTCTAAGTAAATAGTGAAGAGGACTGGGCTTAAACTATCACCTTGTAGCGTTCTGATGTTGCTGGTAAATGGATTTGAGTTTGTGGCTCCATTGATTTTTGTTTCAATTTTTGTATTGCTTAGGAGGATGCGAATGATTTATATTCATCTTCATTGACTATTTGTTCGACTATGTTAAGGATTTCTTTCCAAGTGATCGTGTCCAATGCAGCTGACATGTCAATTCCCGAAATTTTTACGGTGACATCTTCTGATAGAGCTTTTGTGAATAGCCATTTATGAGTCCAAACAACGTCTGATGTGCTTCAATCAGGGCGAAACCGGCTTTGACTTTTCAACAGGTACTCTTCAGCGTTGGCTCTTATTTGGTTAAGAGTAATGATTGACAGTGCTTTCCTAAGTGCATTGAGAAGTGTGATTGGTCTTAAGTTGTTTGGAGAACCACCTATCTTTTTTCCAGGTTTTGATATAGCTATCAAGGCGCCGTTATTTATATCCAGATCTTAATGCTCTGAAAAGGTCAAGTTGAAAAGATTAGCGACTGTTTTGTCTAAGAGTGGTGTGCCATATTTCAAAAGTTCTGCATGAATTTCATCTTCCCCTGGCGCTTTGTTTTGCTCAGGCTGTTGAAACTTTTTCTTACTTCTGCCGTTGTAATTGGATGCTTAAGGCTTCTTGGATTTCCATGAAATGACAATATTACGTCAGCATCGATGTCTTCAAACTTATTCATGAAGTGACGTAAGACAATGTTTAGGATTTCATTTGGTCTTTTAACTAATTTTCCATCTGTGTCTTCGATCTCTGAGTTTTCTAACCATTTTTGGATTTTTTCACAATTTTTCACGCAGACATAATTTATCATTGACTCGGATTTATAGATTAATTTATTCGCAAACTTAATATTGTTTACATTATGGTAGCCTCATTGTAATTGTATTTGATAGTATATATATATGGCATCTTGTCTGATATACATATATTTTTACTTGCCTTTTTTCTTTCTTTAGGAGACTTGTACAACATTACATTCAGAGGCGATGGGGATATTACTATGTGTCCACCCCCGTCACCAATTCCATCTGTTGCCAGCGCTGTTAGTGGCGGTAAGTATCTTTCTCCTTAAAAACAAAAGTTTGTCTGTATAATATTTTTATTTTGGAATGGTTAATCAGTATATTGGAATATAATAGGACTCGCATTTAAATTATTTGTGTGTTTCAAACATGATATATACATACATATATAATAATATGTATTATGGAATGTTTGGTTAGCTTTCAGTGGTAAGGAGTTTTGTTGCATGTATGTCATGTAAGAGATTTAATTATTTTGGTTTACATGATAAAATCTAGATGCATAAAGCGTAAAAATTAGTAATATACAATAGTAGTTTATTGATCAAGATTAAAAAGAAAAATACACACCTTCACTTCCCACTTTTTTTTTAACACGATACCATCTTAAATAATTGCTTCACTTATCACTAGGGGCAGGAACAAGAGCATGTCCACCTATAGATAATACTCCTTTTTCACTCAATGGAACAGGCATGTTTATTGGTAAACATTTAGCTCTTTTATCAATTCATCTGGTAACTGAAATTGGAATTAATCAAATGGTCTGGCTGGTTTTCTGCTAATCTTGTTTATTCTTTAAATGTTTAAAGACATTAATCAACATTTTCAAAAAAGGTTACAATTCTTCCTAATTTGTTCTTTGAATTCTGGTCAGATCCATCCACTCCACACATGTCTTAAACCACAAAGAATTTTTTTTGTTATGCATAAATAAAATTACCTGTTTCTTTCAAATAGTCTTTGTTGAAAAACTTATTTCATTATGGTAGTTGTTAGACAGGCATGCTATTTACCCTTGTGAACAGAGAAGAGTGTTAACTTGTCATTCATCTTTATGAGTCAGTTGTGTCAACATTTACTGTATGCCCTTTTAATGACATTGCAATGTTTATGATTTAACTCTGCCTCACTAGAAAGAACCTTTGTTACCTTACCTGAAACCTTAAGTCTTGAGATCAAATAATCCTGTGCATGCAACCCTGTTGTGGAATGGTTTTGATGATTTCTGTAAAAATATCTCATAAAGCATCTTTTGATGAAGGCATATAAAATTGTCTTTTGCACCGATTAATGCTCATTTTGATTTCTTATGTATTGTATATGATATACATGTGGATATGTTTAAACGTATTACATCCCTTAAGTTCCCTTGTCTATCCACATAAATCCATTGCTGCATTATTTGGATTCTAGTTTGCAGATTTGTCATCATTCATTGCATTTTCATACATTTTTAAAGACATGTAGACTATGTATTTACTTGTTTATCACAACAATCATTACAAGGTTCATGAAAAACATTTATAACCAATATATCCAGTCACAGAAAAAGGCGACTGTTTAGTCCCTGAGAGGATATAGATGAATTTTTTATTATTTCCTGTTATGTGTCTTGTCTCACAGGTCAGCTGTGTATGTCACCTCAGGTCAAGTTACAGCGAAAGGGAGACAAAGACGTTATTTCCATGCCCCATCCCAACTTAAAGTAAGTCATTGCAAACATACGTTATGGAAACGGGTTATTACATTTAATGTACTTGCATTTGTATTTAGCTACTATTTTACCATATATTTCATATAAACACCTACTTAGATTATACATTTACAGACTGTAGAATTGGTTAAGTATTTTGCCTTCAAGGTTTCAAAGAGAAACAATGTAAATAAGTGTTGTCCTACAACAGAGTGTGGTATAGGTCTGGTTGCAGGAGAAGATACACAGACTGCTCACTAAAAGCTGTGCTAAATTCAAAGAAAAGTGGTGATTGGGTAACTATTTTTAGTTTGTAATGTAATTTTCTCACATTTACTCTTGATTCCCAATTTTCCAGGAAGTTGTCAAAGCAGGGCTGTTAAGGAATTCCCCAAAAACCAGTATTGCAGTCTGAATTTTGACTTCTTGGGTTAATCCTTTAAACCCAGATTGCCTACGATCAAAATACCCTCTCCCCAAGGAAATTCCATATAAACAGACATGCAGTTAGCATGTTATTATGAGGACCAATATATTTTATTATAAGTGTAGAAAGAGTCATCAATGCTCACACCTAGATACTCATTCTAACTGTTCCAGCCTGCATTAAACTTAGATGTTAACCCTTTGGGAACACTCTTTTATGTTGTCCACTTCAGACTTTGATTTGTGTTGATCCATGGTGAACCAAAGAATTAGATGATGGTGGTTTCTCATTGCCTTCTGTCGGATTTAATGTCAAAGTTATCTACTCTAGACCATGGTGAACCAAAGAATTAGATGATGGTGGTTTCCCATTGCCTTCTGTTGGATTTAATGTCGAAGTTATCTCCTCTAGATCCAACGTGTTCGGTTCCTGGACTGCTTGGTCAAGTTAACAGGATTGCATCTAGCTAAGATTTGTCTGTTTCATCACCCACAATGGTCTTGAATATAAAGAGATTGTCCACACCAGAGATTTACTGCTTTCTATTAATGCACTTTCCTTTGACCCACATTTCCACCCAAAGGGGAGCAGCAATCAGCTGTATTGCCCAAGCACATTAACATACATATGAAATTATGTCTATGTATATTAAGTTGCACAACATAGTTCTGCTCTAGTGTGAATGCTTGTGTTGTGCTCATGTGTCTATGCCAACACTACGAGTACTGTAATTTATTGGTCAAGAGGTAAAGAAGTTTATCATACCCTTTCTTTATCCCATATTTTATTACAGACATTTACTCCAAATGTAAGATTTTTATCATCACTTTAACATTTATTTACTCAGTCAGTTGATTGTTTAAAATGTGGGATTCATTTTTATAAAAAAAAAAAAAGAAAAAAGACAATCTATCAAACAGAAGTAACAAACCAGCTTTTTATTCATGCTCAATATTCTTCACCTACAATACCTTTTTTTTGACAGAGATCCAGAACCTTCTAAGTGGAATATACAGTCTCCTGTGAGTTTTGTTTTTGCTTTCTTCTTTTTAAAACCCAAATTCATAGTACATATTCATATAGTCGATGCTGCAAACGTGCAGTCTTTGCCTAAACAATCGGTTTTCTGCTCTGATAAAATTTTCACTATGCATAATCCTATAACTATGTGCATGGTGACTTGATCTCACTTCGAACAAGTGCATGCTCATTTTTCCTCAAGAATGGCAATAATAGTAATAATAGGCCCTGTAAAGACAAGGCACACCTGTCGTTACATGCAAGATAGAGCACTGACCATACGATTTGCCAGTACAAATGAGATCAAAACCAATCTGACTGAAGAGACAAAAGACATGTTTCACACTAAAACACTAAAAGAGAGGACCATAGACTCCCTTGACCCGTCTGGTCTTCCCCATGGCCACTCACATAAATGTCAGACAATGATGTAAGTGAATAGACTCCCTTGACCCGTCTGGTCTTCCCCATGGCCACTCACATAAATGTCGGACAATGATGTAAGTGAATAGACTCCCTTGACCCGTCTGGTCTTCCCCATGGCCACTCATATAAATGTCAGACAACGATGTAAGTGAATAGAGTCCCTGATCCGTCTGGTCTTTCCAATGGCCACTCACATAAATGTCGGACAATGATGTAGGTGAATAGAGTCCCTTGACCCGTCTAGTCTTTCCAAGGGCCACTCACATAAATGTCGAACAATGATGTAAGTGAATAGAGTCCATTGAGCCGTCTAGTCTTTCCAATGGCCACTCACATAAATGTTGAACAATGATGTAAATGAATAAGAGTCCCTTGACCCGTCTGGTCTTCCCCATGGCCACTCACATAATTGTCAGACAATGATGTAAGTCACAGATAGACAGAGTAGTACCTAGATGGCTGTCATTCATGTAATCATTTGAGGATCTAATTGACTCTCAATATGTAGCAAGGCCTTAAAAAAAGTTTTACTCTCACTCTCTCCCTCTCTGTCTGTCTGTCTGTCTCTCTCTCTCTCTCCCCCTCCCTCCCTCTCCCTCTCCCTCCCTCCCTCTCCCTCCCTCCCTCTCTCTCTCTCCCTCTCTCTCTCTCCCCCTCTCTCTCTCTCTCACTCTCTCTCTCTCTCACCC
>JBCJKE010101002.1:0-11137 GCA_039654525.1 Melibe bucephala | reverse complement strand
TCATCTGTTCTGGCAATTCCCCTGTCTCGAGCTTATTTATCCTATTCTGCATCTCTTTCATTTGATTTTCTAGAGTTTTCACCCTTTCTTCCGTCAGCCCAAAGTTTTGTATGAATTTTTTTGCCAGCTTGTTTCAAGGCTGAGGGCAAAACCAGTGGAGTCCTGATCTGTCACTTGCTCGGGTTGCTACATTCCTCACCGCCTTAAATAGAGTCTCGCTGAGGCCCACACATTTTGCATGGAACCATGTCCCACAAAGCTCGCATCCTACTGATTGTTGAGTGTTTTCTTTACCAATATTACACTTTTTGCATTCATAATGTTCTTCGTTGTCTTGATTTTTTCCTCTTTTTTTTAACCGTGGGTTCAGAGTTTCGACGTTCATCCATTTTTCCACCCCGGGCTTTCTTTTTCTCTGTTTCAGCTAAGGTTGTTGACATTTCTTACACCTATGCGCCCTTATCTATCCCTTTCTCACCGTAACCTGTCTTTTGATCTAGGTAGTGTATCTGAGGCACTCTCTTCCTAGACCTACGATCTGTTTAGATCTAGTACTAGTACTCATATAAAAAGATATTTAAAATCTAGATTAGATCTTAAAAAGAAGCCCTGGAAGTCTAGAAAAAGTAAAAAAAAATCATTCAATTTTGGACGCTTCTTTTTGGAATCAAGAACTGCAATTATAATTGGATCTAACAATTCAGGATTTTGACATGGATCTATCTAGATCTAGATCCTGAACTCTAAATCCAGGCTAGAGATTCCAAGAATCCTGTTGAATAACCTTAGATCTAGACAAATCTAGATAAATCTAGCTCTAGATCAGCTTTAAATTATCACACTGAGCTTGAAATCAGGTCTGAAAATTGAAATAAATAGCCCAAATATCATCAACCATGTCTTGTCTCAATTCGCTGTCGAGTTGATCATATGTGATCAATGTCTCAGATGGCAGAGGCCTGTGTTGCCAATTACCAAAGAAGCAAATAATAGTTGGATTCAAATGCTCCCATAGGCATAGACTTTTGATGTCAAGTTACATCTGAATGGCTCCTCGGGTCCTTAGTCCTTAGATTTAGTTCTAGAACTAGAATCTAGATCTAGATTATAGTAGATCTAATCCAGATCAGTTCTAATCTAGATCTAGTTCTAGATCTGGAATCATATCTTCTTTCAGAAATTGCGATTAGAGTGTAACGCACATTCATGGAACTTGTTAGAGCAACAGAAATAGCTTGAGGAATTATCTGTGATTCGAGCAATATTAATATGTAAAAGCACTCTAATTCTGAGTGAAAAAATAAAAAGTTTAAAAAAGGGAATCATGCTAAGTATACTAGTAGTATAGTGGGGTAATTTAATATTGTTGCTTGTCCCTCTCTCTACTTCAGCAAGGGTGCTTAATTTGTTTTTTGTTCCTTTTGCGGGGTGTTAGTTTCGACAAGTGAGCGTTTCTCTGCTGTTTTCCTTTCAAGGTACCATTGATGATTCAAAATGTAAGCACGGAACAGTAGATTTGTCATAATAATTAAGCCACAACTAGGCCTACATGCGTGTAATGTACTGTCGAAGGCTTTGTCCTATCGTAAGTCAGCATAGCGTGGGCTTTTAGTTGGGCTTCACTTTTCGTTGCCAAACACCAGTCTGACGAGGATTTTAAGGCATGGATAGTTTATGTCTAGTATGATAGTCCAATGGTGTGTTCGAATACTACCTTAGTAGTAGTATTACCACTGCCACCTAGTGGGTTTTTCACGCGGCAGGTATTATGTCCCTGACACTAACTCTTCAGAATTATGGAGATTCCTATCTACTTCTTTTATTCTTCTTCATAAAAGCTGACAGACTCAGTGAATTGAGTAATTTTGTCAATGCGCAACTAAAAGCTAGTATTTAGGCCTAGTTGTTACTTTTATATGTTAAAGATTTTGTTTAAAATCTTCTGTATCTGTACTGTACTTTACACTAACTGGCAGTTTATTCCATTAAATCTGAAAGCACTTGGGAAGTATGAATGTAAATGACTAGCTCGATGGTTATTAAAGCAAAGGAAAGGCTTTTTCCCCGGCCGTCGGAGACAGAGGGATGTAAAAAAGCTATTAATTTCTTTTTCTCCTGCCATCGATCTTTGTGACTTCTCTTACTTCATGGGAGCAAATACTTTTAAAGAAACTATAGGATGGATGGTATACCGACTTAATCGTACTGTAGTACACACAGGCATTGGCATAATTCTTCGGTGCAATGCCATAGCCTAGTGATGATTTTTTTTTTGGGGGGTGTGTGTGAGTTATTTTTTTAGGCTTTTCTTGATCAGCGTAATGAGTAGTATAGTGTGTGCGAACTGTTTTTCAAAATGTACAACCTATGTAGTTACGACAGTGGTCATTTGACGTAATATATAATATATGGTAGTCAGTGTGGTTCTGTACAGTGCCATCGTGATGTATCCTACTTACATCACTATGGCCTTAGACAAAGGTGCGTTGAGTTGACCGTTCACGAGGGTCAACTGAAGTAGAGCATATGGGGGCAATAATGAATGGCGACTTGCTGATCTCTCTTTCATGATCAACGGACTCAGATACTTTAATTTACTGTTCTCTTATATTTGTCTGCTTATTAATAGACATTTTAAATGATAAAAGGCTTATTTTAAGCGATAAAATGTTGCACATTCTTGTGTGTGTGTATTAGAGTGAAAGACAGAATCTAGAGAATGTGAATTGCATTGCAGAGACAATGAGAGAGAAAGATATAGATAGATAGAGAGAGGGGGGGGGGAAGAGAGAATTATTGGCAGAGAGAGATAGACATACAGATAGGGGAGGCAGAGAGAGTGGCCGGGGAAAGTTTTTAAGTAAAATTTTTTAAGGAAATTTTTAAAGTACGCCCATACCTGGCAGCCGGGGGCATAGCCACTCCAAAATGACTATCTACTAGAAGATGGTTAATGTAAATGTTTGAGCACGAAGATATCTGATATGATTACTTTCCATTTGAAATGTTTCAAGTGGTAATATTGCTTGGTCAATAATTGCCTTGTAGAGAATGGTTATAATCTTATTTTTAGCACTTTGTTCTTTGAGAGGTATCCACTGCAATTTGTTCATGTTTATTTTGTGTTACCAGATAAGTAGTTTATAGTTGTTGGTTACAAATCTGCCTGCATTTTTGGGTATTTTTTCTAAATCATCTATTTCCCATACACACCCTCCATACTCTACGATTGGTTTTACTTAAATGTTTTATTTGTATTTTTTCACTTATCTTTATCATGTTGAGGGCAGTTATTGATATTACGTTTTAGGATGCGAGTAGACCATTTGCTTTCTTACATATATTGCACAGTTTTGGTCTTTCCATTGTAGTTTATTATCTATGATAACACCTAGGTATTTTGCACTATTTGTAATTTTTAATATTTTGTTGTGTAGTAAATAGTTTGATTTTGTAAGCTTATTTTTATTTGATATTTTGAGTACTTGGCATTTTTCTAGGTGGAATTCCATTTTTCGGTCTTTTTCCCATTGTTGGAGTGAGTTAAGATCATTTTGTAGTATTTTACAATCATCAATATTTTCTACCTTTCTGTCCAACAGGCTGTCATCTGCAAATAATCTCATTTTGATACCCTGTGTTAGTTTTTGATTGGTGTCATTTAAGTTTTTTTATATTAAAAATGAAGTGGACGTAATACTGTACCCTGTGGTACTCCTGACAGTACAAGTTTGGAGCTTGACTTAACTCCTCCTACAATGACTTTTTGAGTTCTATTCTATCAAGGAATGCTTTAGTCCAATCTAGTCATGTGTTTAAATTTTGTTAACAGCCCATGATGGCCTCCTTTATTGATGGCTTTAGAGAAATCTGGTAATAGTGCGTCTATTTGTCCTTTCCAATAAAGGAAAATGATTGCTGAAATCATAATATATAGTTGTTATTAGTTGGGTTTCACAGCTTCATTTTTTCTAAATCCATGTTGGATGTTATTGTGTTATGTCATATTTTTCCAAATGATCCATTATGTTACTATGTATGATGTGTTCTAGGAGTTTACAAGATACTGATGTTATGGAAACAGGTTTATAATTTTCTGGTTTACATCTATCTCTTCTCCTTTTTTAAAAAGGGGAACAATATTTGCATTTTTCAATCATTTGGCATGTTGCCCTGATATAGTGAAGTCTGGAATAAAAGGACATAAAACTCAACTATTTGAAGTGTGCATAATTTCAATATTTTGCCTGGATCAATTGCTTTATAATATTATATATTCATTTATATTTAGCAGCGATTCAAGCACTCTAATTTAGTGATAGTTATATTGGAAATTACATTTTTAATTTTCGGTTTAGGGTTGGAAAAAACAGAGGAGAATTGGCTGTTCAAAAGATCTGCTTTAGTTCTGAATTTGAGTGTTATTATTTTTTAGGTCTGAAATACCACAGTTCTCTTGGTTTTTACTTTTTATATAGGCCCAAAGCTTTTTATTGTTGGTGTCATTATTAATTATTTATCATATTGTTTACATATTCAGCATGGGCTGATCTGCTTGCCTGTTGAGTTTACCTTTTTATTTCTTTATACTTGTTTCTAGTTCTTTCAGTGTTACAGTTTTTCGTTTTTCTTTTTGCATTCTAATTGTTTAGTTTGTCTGTTGAACCAAGGTTGTTGAAATGGGTTGACGTTAGTTTTGTTGGTAAGGCCTACATTTTCATTTATGTTTTTTGTCAAGCTTACTTTAATGTCGTCCCACATCTCATTTTATGTAACTGTTTGTATCAAAAGATTTCAAGAATGATTTTTTAAAGCTTGAGGCTTCTTTTTTAATGTTTTCGGTTTTATTCACTTTTATTCCAAAGAAAGATTGTTCTAGGTTTAATTTTCTTCATATCTAGATTTAGTTTTGATTGAATTAGTACTGCATCATGGTTACTTTAGCCTGGGATTATATTGTTATCCACTAAACCTGGGTTATTTGTTATGGATATACTGACAAACTCAGTGAGCTATGTATTCTTGTCAAGATGCCAAATAGTAACTAGATCTAGTATTCAGATGTTAGCTTTGTAGATCTACATATATTACATGTATTATATATATATATGTAATAAAAGTTTCTGGTCAAAATCTTCTAATATATCTGTATTTACATTGTATGAAAGATTATTCCACAATCTGAAAGTGCTAGGGTAATATGAATACAAACAACTATCTACACTATAAATGTATTCCTGAGGTTCCTGTCGGTATATATCAATAGATCTAATCAGTTCTAATCGTCATTGATGAAGCAGTAATTGACTATTGATCCCCCAGGGGTCTTGATTAAAAATATATGCAATGGTTGGTCATAAATTTTAGGATGCTAAACTGCACAATTATATTGACAAATGTTATTGCTGGAATATGGGGCAAGAGCCTTTTATACATGGACTAACATATGAAATCTGTGACTGTGATGCCTTCTGAATTAATCTTTCTTTTGAGATACCTGATGTTGCCTTAAGATTATTTTATATTAGATCTAGGTATAATTGGTATCATCATAATACTTTTATAAGTTACTTTTCAGCACATTGACTAGAATGCTCAGTTTAAACTGAGTACAGTTAAAAAGCAAAATTTAAGGGAACCATTCTCCCAACAATTTTTTTTTTTGATGTATATTAAATAAAAAGTGGAAAGAAGGAATAGGAAGGAGTTTTGATTTTGATCATGTCTCCTAAAAAAGAAATGTTGGAAGCTACTTGACATTGTATTGTCCTACAGAATGCAAAAAGATATATGAAGATTTCACTAAATCTGTATCATTTCTTTGATAGAGAAATTTGAATAGTATTGGATTCAGCCAGAGGTACTTGTACACTTGTCTTCATTTTCACTTGTGTTGTATATATTCATTTCTATTCCCATTCTATTATTTTTTCATAGTAGTATGAAAGGAAGTTTGATATCTAATCTTTATGGTAAAGGTCAATTGTAATGCCAAGTTCGATTTATTTGGTGTGTCAAAGGCTTTGGAAAGTTAAGGATAGCTTTTCTACATATTTTCCCTGGTTTAATGTCCAGCATATATTATATCATCGATAATAATGAATTCTTGTGTCTGACATGTATCCAGATCTAAAACCATTATTCTCTGTTTTTTTCAGATGGCTTAATAAAAATTTTTTTGTAATGTTATTGCGTGTTGTAATTCCTCTTGGTTTGGTTATTATTTTTCAGATAGATTTTCATATATAAACAATGTACTTTTAAAATGGTCTCTTGAAAGCATTGTAGCTGAGCTTTTCTAGTAAATACAGTTTGAAATCGAACAAGATTTTTGGCCTTTTCTTTACTGTTAGTTACTAGAGCTGTCTTCTTAGAATTTTAGCTACATATATTGTGGAAGGACTAAGAGGTCCAACTTTTGATGCATATTGCTCACTCACTAAAGAGTAAATCAAAAGCATTCCTATAATGTAAAAGAGGCCTCTTGATTTTTTCTTTCCTTTATTGTTTTGTCTTTACTTACTTAGTACCTAGTCCTTCCTAAGCAATCGGAGGTTTACCACTTTTCTCTGTTCTTGTTTGTTTTGGGTTGCTTCTTCTGCATCTTGGTATGTCAATCGTTTTTGTTTCAAAAGTCTTTCAACAGTCTTGTTCCATGGCAGTTTCGGTCTTACTCTTTTTGTTTTTTCCACATGATGGTATCTTCTTTCATATTATGTTTATGAATTCTTTAATTTCCCATTCTTATCACTTGCTCAAACCAGAATATTTCTCTCTCATGTATGGTCTTTGATACTGCATACTAGTCTTTTTGTTATTTCTGTTGGTGCTCTTTTCATTAAACTTCTTTGTTTCATTCTCCATCTCTCCAGGATATACCTTTTATTTCATTAAAAGCCTTTTAGAGGCAACTTCTATGAAATAAGTTAAGTTACTGGCTTTCATGTTTGTATTATGTATTATATGTATGTTCAATTGTTATATTTCACTTCCGTATGAAGAATTATTTTGTGTTAACCATTGTATATATTTTACATTTTTTTTAATGATATCAATATGTTTCAATTTCATGTGATGTGCCATTTTGCTAAATGCTGCATTTGCTTTCCCCAATGCAGATTCATATTTCTTCACTTTTGCTGCCAATGTTGTTTATTCTACCCCTAAAAATTACACTAACATGACAACTATTTGTATTACAATAAGTAGACTTTGTGGTTCTTGTCTGTCATACAGACAGCAGTGTTTTTCTTTTTATACCTGCATTTTAAAATTTTACTTAAAACTGTGGTTATATTTGATGATTAATTTACAGTCCTTGATAAATATTGTTGAGTAAGCTTGGTAAGTTCAGTTTATAAAAGTTTATATTTTTCAATTGTATGTCCATAACGATCTGATACTTCAAATGTAGATAGTCAACTGCATTCATATTTCTCTTTTACAAAGTATGGAATATACTTCCAATCAATGTAAATGAATGCTCTACAATTGACTGAGTCTGTAAGCTTTTATAGAGAAGAAAAAAGAAGAAGAATATATAACATAATGTGTTATTTTTAAATGAATGAAAGTTACACTTTTTTATGAAGAAGGAAACTGAAGAAAGCAGAGGTTGAGAAATATTCATTTGTTGAGAAGCTTGCTACTACACCGCTTAATATAGTGAGAGTGTTGACAGCTGTTAAGGGTGGTCATTTGAACAAGAAAAATATAATATAGTATCTCAAAGAATACCTTAGAAATAAGCCACTTATAAGTTACTTTTATTCCAATTTAAGACTGGTAATATATGATATGTAAAATTCCTCTTGTCTTGTATTCTTAAAAAAAATAAAAGCTGTTTGTGTACATATATTCAAGCTATCACTTGAAATTAGATTACAGTGGCAGGATTGTGTAATAATAACATTAACATTTCCTCTTTTTTCTTTTTTTTTTTTTTTTTAGAGTTAGAGGATTTTCGATGACTCTCACCCTTGAAAGAAATCTAAAGTGAGGGTCAGAAGTAGCCATGCCAGTTGATGCAGAATACTATCAATATGAGTGCATTCAGCAATACGATCCTGCTGACTACAACCATGGAAATGGGCATATACCCATTGAACCTGGGGATAGACTGGAAGTTTGTTCAGTGCACAATCCAACAATGACTGGTTCCATTGAAAATCCCCAGGTGGGTGACCAGTTGCTCTTTTATTTTTTCTTGTTTGACATTATATTACTTACTGTAATGATGAATATTCATTTTAAGACAAGATGATAGCTAATCATTTCTCAGTAAATAAATTGTAAGCTGTTTTGTATTGAATTCATGGATCAATCTCTTACGGCTCAAAGTCACAGGTTCATACAGTTCATATAATTGTCTACTTGTCAGTGTATTGTCAAAATAAAAGAAAAACAACCCACATTGATTCTACTATAGATCAAACCACTCATATCATTTGTTCAATGTAGTCAAATAAGTCTTAACAACAAAGTTACAACTGAAGGTGGTAATTATAGAGAGGAATTCATTCAATTTATCTTTAATGTTTTACACAATTGTTACATATCTAAGCTTAATATCTGATAAGGTGTTTTGTTTTTTGGGCTTGATAATATTAACAATATGATAATAATAATTATTATAATAATGGTTATTATGATATTAATGATAATAATAATAATAATAATAATAATAATAATATTAATAATAATAATATAATAACAATAATAATATAATAACAATAATAATATAATAATAATAATATAATAATAATAATAATATAATAATAATAATAATAATAATATAATAATAATAATAATATAATAATAATAATATAATAATAATAATATAATAATAATAAAGATAATAATATAATAATAATATAATAATAATAAAGATAATAATATAATAATAATATAATAATAATAAAGATAATGGTAATAATAATAAAGATAATGATAATAATAATAATAATAATAATAATAATAATAATAATAATAATAATAATAATAATAACAATAATAATAATAATGATGGTAATGAGAATAATAATTTGGAAAATGTTTTTTTTTAACTCTTACATTTTTAATTTTGATAAGAATATATTTTGCTTTTTTCCAGGGGTGGCTGAAAGGTCGTAATATCACAAAAGGTCTCCAGGGTTTGTTCCCAGGGTCTGTTTATGTGCAATTCATCAAACGAGATTTTAATGACAGTGGCTATGAAGGTACCCCTCACAGTATGTATACCAAATTGATGTGTCATATTCTGTTAAACTCTGTTGATGTTCTAATTTCATTGGCTGTGTCTTTTACTTTCAAAACTCTTTCATCTTTTGGTTTTTCGTTGTGCCTTTGGTGCAGTTTACAATGGAAGGAATGGATTTCCATCAATCAAGGCAAACTATTACTTCAATAATTGTCCAGACAGATTTCTTTTTTTTGTTCAAAATTCACCTTTTTTCATATTTATTTCTTCCTATTCATTGGACCTCCTTTATGGCTACAAGTTCAATGGCTACAAGTTCAACCAATGGATGCTTTTGTGTGAATCAAATTCAAAGTTGTAGTTATGTGAGTGAGCATTGCGGGAAGGCCATTTATTAACTTACTGACTTGCTTGACTTAATGCTGTTCTCTAACAGAGTCGTTCTCCTTAGAAGTTAAATATCTCTGACTCTGAGTCTTTCTGCCTTGCAGCCTCAGCAGCTTTTCTTATATATGAGCATACATTTCTCCATTTCTTACAATCAGCAGCTGAAGGGCATTATTTAATCCAATTCATAATCTGTATGTGTTGATTGTCATTCATATGCCTAGTCCAGGGTAGGGTATTTATTGAAATAATTGTCTATGTGTGTGATTAGATGTTATATCAAATGTTGATATAAAAATGGAAGACTTTTAGCTAGAACTGACATTTTTCGACAAATTTGATTGTTTCCCTATAGTTTTCCAAGTTACTTCCCCTTACGCACTATGTTTGAAAATTGAAGACCAAGACAACTTCAAAGGAAACCAATTTAATGTTCCGGTTGAATTGATTGAAGATATTCAGATTTTATTTAATTACAAACAATGGTATTGCATTTTTGTTTTGTTTTCTTTTGTTTTCTTTCCCTCCTGTAAAATTTATAGGGTTTATTAATCGGAGCATTGCCACAATTTATCTTGTGTTTGTGTGGTGGCATACATTTTCTGTTGTTTTCATGGGGTTTTCTTTCTTTTGATAAGGGTTTTTTTGTTTGTTTGTTTGTTTTGCTTTTTTTGTTCTTGTTTTTGTTTTGTTGCTTTTTTGTTCTTGTTTTTGTTGTTGGTTTTTTGGGGTTTTTTTTGTCTTGGGGTTTGTTTTTTGGTTTTGGTTGTTTTTTGTTGTTGTTGTTGTTGCTACTTTAATGAGTAAGTTCTGGTGCCGATTGATTCTGAAGATAACTCAAAGAAAGTATGATGGGAAAGGTTTAAAAAGTGATAGTTTGTTGATATTCATTTATCATATTAAAGACCAAGTTAAGTTCTTTTTAAAGACCTATTAATTTTTCCCCCTTTCCTTCATAAATCATCTTGATGTACAACATGTAACAAATTTCATCAACAAAATCAAATTAAGTTATTAGTAATGGAATATTAAGATCCAAAAAGCAAGTATTTAAATTCTACTGCATAAATCTCCATACCCGCTTCTAATTAATATCAACAGCAGTGCGCTCGCTCTAATTATATTTGTTGGGTTATATCCCTTGCACCGTTTGCCGTCTTGTTTCAAGTACATGTATTTACATGTTGATAGTTTTTGTTTTCTTTGTTTATCTTTGCTCTTGTTTTTTGTTTTTGTTTTTTATTTTTGGGGATGGGGGTTGTGGATACCTAGTCTGCTGTTTTTATCCATATATAGGTCAATCTCTCAGCATTTTCTTTGTTACTGTCTGTCTCTCTGTCTCTCTGGCTATCACTTTCTCTGTCAGTCTATCTCTGCCTGTCTGTTGTCTCCCCCCCCCCCCCCTTTCTCTCTCCCTCCCTCCCTCTCTCCCTCCCTCCTTCCCTCTCTCCCTCCCTCCCCCCCTCCCTCCCTCTCTCCTTCCCTCCCGCCACCCTCCTCTCTCTCTCTCTCTCTCTCTCTCTCTCTCTCTCTCTCTCTTCCTCCCTCCCT
>JBCJKE010101001.1:0-18284 GCA_039654525.1 Melibe bucephala | reverse complement strand
GAGAGAGAGAGAGAGAGAGAGAGAAAGAGAGAGAGAGAGAGAAAGAGAGAGAGATGGAAAGACCGAGCCACACACAGACAGAGAGACAAAGAAAAAAAAAGAAAAGAGAGGGTGTGTGTGGGTCAGGTATAAGTACTCAATACTCAGATGGAGATTCCCTGTATATATACAGTATATAGGTTTGTAATTTTAATTTCATGTATCAAACATTTTCCACAGTTATGTAATATATTGTCTGAATCAGAGGCTGAGAGCGAGGGCCGCTTGGGACGATATGACTTGTGCGTGGACAAAGGCACTTATGATGCCATCAGCTTGACAAATCCGTCAGATCCTAGTGATCGTTTGACTTACATTTGCAATGTTCGCAAGGTGCTTTCTTCTGATGGAATGTTGCTCATTACTTCCTGTAACTGGACAAGGGATGAGTTGGAAAAGGACTTCTCTAAAGGTAATGCTAAATTAATATCAAGTCAAAGTCACTATTGTAGTCATATTAATAACATTTAAAAAAATATTCCCCTTTTAACAACCATGGCTGTCTGATCAGCAGTTGGATTTCATCTTTTTTCCACAGATGTTTCTTTGATCAAAAAATTTGTTGTTTCTCTTTCCTTCATTTTTTTGTGTCCTTATTTTCGTGCCATGATTATGATGCTAAAGGAAAAGCGTGAGAGTGAGAGTAACTTACTAACAAAGCTGGATAAGGTGAAGAACATAGTAGTGTTAAAAGAATTACACAAAACAACACAGACTTCTAAACAGCGTTAAGACACAGAACTTGAAAATTAATACTTAAGATTAATAGGTTACTGAAACATTTGAAAAATATTTTGGAGGCAAAACTTGAGGTCAGGAGAGGCATGGGCTGATCAGCTCAAAGGAAGATATGGGACCAGAACATAGTCATACAGGACTGGTCAGAAGCAGAAATACAAGCACTAACTAAATTATGAATTGTCGCTGAAGAAAATTTGGAAAACTATGTCAAGCAACAGGATGAGCTACGAATGATGATGATGATGATGATCTGGATACTACTGATATAATTCATTATTATGATATGGGAATCAAGCATTTGCATGATTTGGGTTAAGAGTGCTTGGATAGCATTGTCATCATCCACCATCAGTCCATTTTTCACCTTCAAGCTTTTTTTTTCCCCATTGAAGTCAACCCGTAGAGCTTAATAAAGTGGCTGAAATCTCACCTGAAAATGCCTGGATGTTTGTAGAGGAAACTGAGCGCCTTGGACCATGTCTAAATAACTGGATTATTTAGTCCCTAACCCTGCCTTTGTGCATGTAAAAGAATCCTCAGCAGTTAGAATGAAAAAGAGAAGACCATATTGTCTGCCACCCTAGCAATATTCAAGTCCTACCAAAAGTCCTTTTGAATTCATTCACCTCTACATCGTATACTTCAGTTCATCACTCTGAATTAACTTTTTAATTTAAGCAGGAGAGGCAAAGATTAGAGGGGAAGGGAGTGTGGCTGGACATCCATATTCCTCTCAGAATACAAGCCCAGATGTAGCGATGCCATTGCAAAAGTTCATTAACATTCACAAAAGGCCTACTACTAGTGCACTACTCTGCCATTCTCCCACTCAGTATTAGTATTATGCAGCATCAGTTAGTTGAGGGACTTAATTAACCGTTGAAGTATAGTTTTAAATATTTTGTGTAGTTATTACAGCCTGGCTTTAGATCTTGGGGAAGTGAAAGCATCTTAGATAACCCCTTCGGACTATAATGATCATATCAGTTGATGCAGCACTAAGCTTCTGTTCATTATATACATGTATATGCTCATAAACATGGGAGAAGCTTGATGATGGGCGTTGCCTTTCTTCAAATGTTTCTGTTTCAATTTGTTTTTACTTGTAAATAAATCTACTAATTACAACATACGGATTATTCAAGAATTGCCATATCTTTTTTTCTTTGCCAGAATTTGACGTGATTGGTGATATACCAGCTCCAAGTTTTACCTTTGGTGGGAAAAAAGGACAAACTGTGACAACTTTGATCATGAAGAAAAAGGATAAAACTTCTTGACACATATCTGGTTAGATATTAGTATGACTCAAGGTAAATAAAACTAAAAGAAGAAAAGCTTACAAATGTGGTATCTGTCCTTTGTTACTTGATCACAACATACAACTAAAAAAAAAAAAAAGAAAAAAAAAGTCAAAACTAGCAAAAACTAGATGTGTATACAAATTACAAATTGATAAAATCAACAAACCATTTCAGTATAATATGGATGTTAAAACATTTTTATTTCAGGTAGGAAATATATCTCATCTTGTCTCCCTTTATCTACTCAACAAATATACATATTACATTATATCTTATTGCTGCATTGGACTAAAAACGAAACAAAAATTGATACAAACCACTGCCTACAACCCAAATAATTGTATCAAACACGAGTCTCCATTGTCACTAAGAAGAGAATCGGGAGACTGAACAATTAAGAGAAGTATTGACATATTCATACTAGCATAATTTGGATCTGTTACTCACTATCAAATTTGATGCCATTGCTTGCTTTAGATTTGATCAATTGAAGCAAATCCACATTAATTTTTTTTTTTTTTTAAGGAAAAGTAAACAAAAGAGGTTGATCTATATAGGAAGATTTTGTAACACTGCCATGTTCAGTGAAAGGACTTGTGGTAAAAGCCTGTAAACAAAGAATATGTACATATGGCTCTTCCATTTTAAACAGGGCAGAATAACAATTACTACTTTTTGGCAATAATCTAATTTCTGGAGAAGGGGAGCATATGCAAGATACTAAACAGAGATGTATGTTTCAAACCTATTTCCCCTTGCAGATATCATCTTGACTAGACCGCAGTGAACTTAAATGACATGAACATTTAGTAAATATTGGTGCATTATTTATCAATCTTTGTCTTGAATGTTTTATGACCACTGCATTTCTGAAGTCAACTTCTTTTTTTCATATCCTTGATATCTTTTTCTTCCCTTGGATAAACATAATAGGGATGGCAGAATTTAAAAATAAAAGTAAAAAAAAAAATATATTATTTTCATGGGATTTGTTATTTTACTCACAGTATGAAATCTGCCCATAGGGATGAAAGCATGAGAACACATACATGGCTTTATGTGAAAATCAAAACAAAAAGGAAGGATCTATTGGAAAAAAATGTACACGAATTCTCAAATAAAATGTTTTTCTGTGATTTGGAAACACACAGCCTAAGGCTATCACAGGTAAAGGTTATTGTCGATAGTAAATCAACGTCACACAGTCACAAAGTAAAAAAATGGCAAGATTCTGATGTGTACAGAATCAAAAAAACATCACTGCACAGTCTGACAAAAAGGAAGTGGGTGGGCCAAAAAAAAAAAAACAAACCCCCCCCCCCCCCCCCCCCAAAAAAAAAAAAAAAAAAACAAACAAAAAAACCCAACAAAACATGCTTGACTTTCCCATTACTTAATCCATTTGTCATTGGATTCGCATAAAAATTAAAGCAAACATGTCAAATTTTATAAACTTCTGTTGGTATATCATGAAGATAAACAGTTTCTAACACACCATCTAGTTTGATGCAAGTAAAGAAACCGTGTTAAATTTTATAAACTTCTGTTGATAAATCATGAAGATATACAATTTTGAACACAACCATCTTAAAATAGCCAAAAACGGCACTCTGTGAGGGTCAAGAAATAATAATGATAATGCAATCTATTTATATAGCGCTGAAATAAAACTCAATAACACATTTGATCTAAATGTATTATAGAAGTAAATATTAACATTATCACTAGAAATCAATAATAAATCAGTAAATAACTCGGGAAATTAACACTTAGATTTAGATAAATCATCAGAATATAGAGCTTCTCAAAATAGTTGTGAAGCATTATTTTTTGCCATTTGGAGGTGGGTATATTTAAAACTGTATATCTTTGTTATATTAATCAATTTGACTATATAAAACTTCTCATGCTTACTTTACTTGAATTATGCTAGATATATGTTACTTTTAATGCAAATCCAATGGCAAAAATAAATAGACTTTTAATGTTCGGCATGTTTTTGTTTATTTATTTTTTTTTTTGACCCACCCTATATTATATCGCACATAAAAAAGTGATATTGCCTTGAACCAATCCTCCTCTACATCCCCAGTTGGAGACAGATGATCTACAGTCACCACATTTACAGTGTGCTGATAAAAAAAAATATGAAAGAATGTAACTGACAGATAGACTGTTAGTTGTGGAATAAACAAAAGGTAAAATGATAGGGTGATGGAAGCAATAATTCGGATGTACGCACAAAATGATTATGATCTGTTTCCTACTAGTATACATGAAAGACGATAAAATAGCATTGTGCATTTCGAAAATAAAGGAATTTTCACTTTCTTTCCACATGGTATTGAGTAGTTTGAGCTTGATCTTTTGTGAAATAATTTTCTGTAAGACAACAGTGATATAGACCTATACCCTCACACTTTGTTTATTCTTTATTTTTTTGTAGCCTCTTTTTTATGTGTAAATGTTGGTGGTTGTTTTGAGGACTTTACTCTCACTGTTATCAATCCACTCATTGGATATCTAGATATTTATAATTATAAATAGGAATTTTAAAAGGACAACCCAAAAACTGATGTCAAGATCAGAATCTTCACTCAGTGCAGCTTTCAAGATTGTGGAAACATGCTTACGGTACTTATAGTTATTAATTCACCTTTAATTATAGCATCTTGGGGTAAAATAATACTATTATTAAAATAACAGTATGAATAGCCATGTGATAACAACAAGGTTTTGTTGTATGAATAACTGCAATGATATAGAGAAGGCAACTTCGGACCTGGGAACATATGCACATGGGACATTAAAAAATATTGACAGAGCTCATTGCAGTAAAATCAAAGTTTCTAAGAGAATTGTTGAACATCTCAAGAAGTGACTTAAAACTCTTAAAAATCAAATAATATTATTTTTATGATTACATTCCAAATTTCTAGAATTCTTCAAAAAGACATTTTCAGAGACAATATCTCAAACTACTAAGAAAGTGCACTGATATGAGTGAAAATTGCCTCAGAAACTGTCTAAATTTGTGAGCATTAAGTATTAGTAAAGGAGATTTGAATAGCTTAGTAGTAATACAGCAATATAGCAAGAACGATATATATATGTAAAGTAGGCCTACATTATCATGCAATGGGCACTATTTATGTTGACAATTCCCAAAACCCATCTTTTTCCCCTCTATAACCTGACATTAACACTCTTCATTGTATGACCACTCTCATTTGAGGATTTAGATGAAGTCTAATAGTCTCACTCAAGGATTTGCATTAAGACTGGTAGGTCTATAATTCAGTCAACTAAATATGGTTTCTTTCCTCTTTGTACTCAAAATTTCTTTTTAATTGACATGACCCACCTAAGAAAAAGTGACATATCAGGTGTCCACTGTAGAGTAATTGAATTCGAAAGACACAAATGAAGCTGTGTTACTGTAACTAATACTAAGACTGTGAATACAATCTCACTCTTGATTCTTCAAAGCGACTTCAGGTCCTGATCCTTTTTACTTTTAGTTAGACACCCAGAGCATTCTTAAAATCCCAAAAAAATTCCATTCAAAATTCACAGTTGCTTCGAAATATTCAAATGGATTTTTTCCAGGAAAATTAAATCAGAGCCATATATATATATATATATATATATATGTTTGTGTGTGTTTTTTTTGGGTTTCTTTTTTTTGTTTTCCTTAAGTTTCATACACCCACTACAAACAACAAACCATTTAGATATGCCCTAATTTAAGTAGAGGATAATTTTATGTAACTGCAGTCATAACTACTATGTCACAACAAATTATTATTATTATTATTAAGAAGGGTACTATCATTTTTTCTTTGCAACAAATAGTAAAAAAATATTGCATGAAGTTAATGATCAAATACAAAATGACACATTTTCATTTCACACGAAGACAATTCAAATTTTCTTTTACTACCGTAATCCAATAAGGTAATAATTTACTTCACTCTTCAAACAAAAGAATTGGAAACGCACACACACACGCACACTTAAACACATGTCAAACACTGCCAGCAAAAAGAACTAGGAAGATGCCACATGTGGGGTTACTGAGGATTTTCTGAGCGCATCATTCTCTTGGGACCTCTACCAGATGGCCCCTTGGGTTTAGCAAAGGCTTGGCGAGCAATGTTTTTCTTGGGGTGAATTTCATCATAGATAAACTCCTCTGTCAATTCTGAGGGATCATCTACCTCAATCTGAAAGAAAAGAAAGGATGAGATAAATTTCCTGTTAAGCCCCTATTGTGCTTGGGGGAGGGTGGGGGTGGGGGGGTACTTTTGGTAATTCAGCAATTCTTATCATGCCCATTTAAAATATACAGAAAGTTTTGTCTATGAAATGTTCAGTTTTCTTTAACCAAGTCCTTAAAAAAAAAAAAGGCCGCTGAATGTTTTAAAGTAAGTTTCATATTTTAATTGTAGTGACTATTACTATTACTTTAAATAAAAAAATAAAAAATTAGTGACTATTAAAAAACACAGCTTAAGTTTAGGTGTAGATGTAGCCTGTGTGTGGGAACACACCTGCAGAGAGTGAAAATATGCCTACGGTGTTATACATTAGACTGTAGGGAACAAGTTGCCGATATTCATTACAGTTGTGAGACATTGGAAGTGAATTAAGAGACATTAGTCTGTTACTGTTATCTAGCTTACAAATTCGATAACTTGCATTGCAACAGGGATATTTTCATGAACTTTACTTCAGTCCTAGCCTTAATTAAAAGTGACGTAATACAGTGGACAATCCAATGTCTCATACTGATAAACGAAGCTTCTCATCAGCTTGAAAATTCGAAAACTGAAGTATTTCTTTCCTCTTTGCTAGAGTCAGAGATTCAAACTATGAGCTGATTCTCATAATTCAAAGTCAATCCAGACATTTTAATGCAATAAAAGTCGTCCATTTGAGTTTTTCTAGACACCCATTCTAAGTGTTGACTGCCGTAAGATATGAAAGTATGATCCTCGACATCGATCAGTAATCACTGATGATAGCTAGGGTGGGGTATAGGAGTGGTGGAAGGGATGAGGGCAAGCACTTGACAAGTTTCACTGCAGTAACAACTGTGGCACAGTGCCTGCTCCTATTCCCATTCTAATTTCTGCACACTGACTTCTATGTCTACTTCTACCATTCCAGTCCCAACGAGAGGTGGGCGTCTGGGTTTTGGTCTAGGTGTTAAGTCAGTGCAGTAAATGACATGCCATCTCTAATGATTGATTGATGATATGAGTATTAGTGAGATTAGGTGAAAGTCTAAGACTAAGGCTAAGTCTTAGAGGGTTGGAGTTGGAGGGGAAGAAGTCAGTATGGGTTTTGCCTTGGTTGTAATTAGTGGTACTTAATGATGCTAGGTTAGGTCTATGCTTGTAGTTTGAGCTCTCATCAGTCGACCTAGTGTAGTCTACTGTAAAAGCAAAAACAAAGGTGTAGGAGGATTAGGCATGCGTGTATGCTGTATGAGTGGTAGCATGATTGATAATCACTGGATACCCCTAAGATCTGCTTACTATCAGCAGTTCTTTCAAGGACATTAAAAAACAAGAGAAAACACCCCCCACTCATAAAAAAAACCCAACAAACCCAAAAGAAAGGCCTCCAAAAAAAAAAAAAAGAAAAAAAAGAAGAAAAGAAAAGAAAATCCCCCAAAAAACAACAAAAATATGTATATATATTATATATGACTTATAAATGCTGTTCTAACAATATGAGCAATAGGTGCAATTGGTAAGGAAAGGGGTTGAGGCCCGTGTTCAGCAGTGATAGTTTCATTCAAGGAATGTAACCAAAGATATTGCGGCGGGAGGGGTTATTTGGCATTCAAAGTCTCATACTCATAATTCAAAGTCATCATCCACTACAAAGGAATTTGAATTAGAGATTTCCACTGAACAAGGACTGAGAAAAAGAAAAAAAAATTCATGAACAGTTGGAAAATGTTCAAAAATATGTCGTTTTATATATATATGCTAACCTTTTTAGCAAGTTCCACGCCAGCCTCCATCAACTGGTCACAAAGGGGTGACTTGCCACTGGAGTACAACATGCGTTCCCTGATGGAACATTTGTAACCAGGCATGGAGTAGATAAACACTGTTGATTTAAGGCAATGGGAAAATTAACTTTTAGTATGTCATCAACCATAATCCTTATCATCATCACACTACAGGTGTAATCTTCTCCTTCATGGTAAGTTCACTGAAAGACAATAGCATCTTTTGTTTGAAGATTTGGTCTTCATGATATATATATTTTAAGTATTTTATTTCAGATATATAAGACTTTAAGTATCAGTTTAAATCTATACAATTACAATTCTGATACTAATGCATCAGATAAAAAAAATGAAACCCATCACATCACAAGACTGAGATCAGATAGTTTTGGCAAATACAAGTACAAATTGGCTATATATAAATTATTATAAAGGAGGAATTCAGATTACATAAATTAATTAAGTGAGCAGCGTGGTCTAGAGGCAAGAAGCTCGGCTTGTAATCGAGAGGTTGCGGGATCGAGCCACGCTGTGGGCCCTTGGGAAAGGTTTTCCATGTATATCAATATCACATTTTCCTCATTCCACTCAGGTGTAATGAGTACCTGACCACAAACAGTGCTGTCTCTGTCTGGAAAAATGTATTGCACCTAACTGGCAGCATGATCTGTCTTATGTGTTAAATGTTGCTGTTGGCTAAGGACCCCTTGTAAAACTCTTTTAGCACATTAAGTGGATATTGCACTGTATAAAAACTCCAAAATGAGAACCCATTTAACTCGCTGCCAGCTAAGGGTTTTCCTGCTTTTGTGTTTTTACATGATCTTTATTTTCACTATTATTTTTTTTAAAACTACAAGAAAAATGTTAAAAGCAAACACATATTACACAGATTTTGAAAAGAATCTTAAATTTATGACATTAACATGTAAATACGAGCAGTCTAATCACTTTTCAGCACGTTGACAAGAATATTCACTTGACTGAGTCTGTCTACTTTTATGAAGAAGAAGAAGTTTTCAGTAATGTTAATTTTTTTTTTCTGTATGTTTGTTGTTTCTCTGTACTTAAATATTTTGAAAAGATCTAGCTAGTCCTTTAAGTTGTTCAATGTGAACAATAATAATAACCTTCAGATTCAAATTCATGTTGGTCAAAAAGATGGCACAATGAGGAGCATAATGGTCTTTCTGTACATGATTCCAAAATCTAGGGTTCAGATTAGGACAGGCCACTTTCTATACATCCTGAACTCTACTGATAAATTAAGATTTACACAGATGGATTTCTGTACATCCTGATCTCTACGGTTGAGTCAAAAATTAACACAGACAGATTTCTACATCCTAAAGTCTATGGTTAAGTCAAAATTAACACAGACAGATTTCTATACATCCAAAACTCTATGGTTAAGTTAAAATTAACACAAATCTACTTCTGTACATATCCCAAACTGTATGGTTAAGTTAATATTTACACAGATTTCTGTACATCTCAAACTCTTTGGCTGAGTTCAAATTTACACAAACTGATTTCAGTACATCTCTGATTCTATAGTTAAGTTAAGATTTACACTGACTGATTTCTGTACATCCCACATTATGGGTAAGTAAATCTTTAATTTAAGACATACACATTTCTGTACATCACAAAGTTTATGTTAAGTTAAGATTTACATAGACTGATTTCGGTACATCCCAAACTCTATGGTTAAGTTAAGATTTACACTGACCGATTCCGTAAATCCTAAACTTTATACTTCATGGTTAAGTTAAAATTTACTTCAGACATACAGATTTCTGTTCAATTCAAATTTTATGGATAAATTAAGATTTACACAGACAGATCTCTGTACATTCCAAACTTTATGGTTCAGTTAAGAATTACACAGACCAATTTCTGTACAATGCAAACTTTATGCAATACAAACTTTATGGCTGAATTAAGATTAACACAGACCGATTTCTGTACATTGCAAACTTTATAGTTAAGTTAAGATTAACACAAACCGATTTCTGTACATTCCAAACTTTATGGTTAAGTTAAGATTAACACAGATCGATTTCTGTACATTGCAAACTTTAAGGTCGAGTTAAGATTTACACAGACCAATTTCTGTACTTTCCAAACTTATTGGATAGGTTAAGATTTACACAGACCAATTTCTGTACTTTCCAAACTTATTGGATAGGTTAAGATTTACACAGACAAATTTCTGTACATCCCAAACTTATTAAGATAGGATTTATGACAGGCAATTTATCTTGCCCATGGGAGTTTATCCTCAGGGGATTCCGATGGAGAGTGGCTACATTTGAAACTATTGTTCAGGTTGAAAGAAGAGAGAAATACCAGAGAACCAACAGGATACGGATGAAGGAGAAATCAAAACTCCTTACCTATAGAATCTATAACATCTCCCTCATGTGTGTGCTCAAAGCGGAAAAGATGATATCTAGCACTGTCACAGGGGACGTGGGAGATCAGCTGGTGCACCTTGATTGTGTCGTAGGAAACCATATCAATAACTTCTTTTTCTAGATCCACCCGCTGAGGACAAGAATAAAAAAAAACCCAACTTTTTCAAAAGAGATTTCAGTCATCATTGGTGAGTACACTGACATTGATATTATAATATCTCCCTTTACCAAATTCTATTTATTTTCAGTTGGGTATAAAATATGAGTACGGGTATGAAACCAGTATTTTATTATAGTAAGTATACTGTCATTGCAATTTTGGCCATTCCCATTTAACTTAAATGCCAGATGTACAATATTCACTTCACTGGCTCTTTTAAAAGAAATAAATGCTGGATCATACTACTGGATGGTGAAGATTGAGAGGGTTACAGAAGGGGAAGGTTATTTTCTTTAAAAAAAAAAAAAAAAAAAATAGGAAAGGAAGACAAAAGGAAATGAGAAGTCACTTGCCAGTTGAATGTAGTTGCACTGACCATCTCTGAATGCCAACACAGTACTTGCAGCATCACCAGTCAAAGGGAAAGCAACACCTTGCATAGTTTGAGATTTGCTTTCAACATGGATGTGAGCATTCACCTGATCCAAGTCATCGAAAGAAAAAACAAAATTAAATCAATTAAAAAAAAAAAATACAGATATACGGCAGTGTATTAAAAAATGCCAATATTGAATCAATCAATGATTCTGTTCTATGATACGCTTAAGACAATTAATTTACAGGGATGTCAATGAGAAAATGGTGTCTTGTTTTGGGGTTGGGTTTTTTTTTTTTTATTATTATCATGCACCCAATCATCAGCTTTCACTGTTTAACATCAGAATCTGCTTGCTTTATGCTTTACAATTTATAATAAACGAATATGGAAAACCACCCCATAACAACCCTACAAAATACATCATGCACAGGGTTCCCTAAACCTCCTGAAACTGTGGATACACTGTGCATCTTTGATTGCTATTTAATCTTTAACATTTGTACAAAGAAAACATCTGCAAAAAGTCCATATTTATTTGATCATTTCAAATATGAATGTCCTAAAGAAATAAGATATTGCATGAAAAAAAAAGGAGAAAAGAAGATTCTTCACTGTCCAAACCTGCAACACAACCCACAACTTATATTGCCCATCCATGAAAAAAAAAAGGAAAACATTAAGCAAGTTTCATGTTTCTAACATTACCATCATTAGTGACATTGACATGGCAAAAAAACAACAACAAAAACCCAACAAAAAACAAAAAACAACAACAAAAAAACAAAACAACCAAAAAAAAAAAAAGAAAAAACAACCAAAAACAAACAATAAATATCAAGACACAACTGGTGGCCAAAACATCAAAACCAGCATACTATTGATGACAAAATGCTTCATACAACACTACAAAATACCTTAAAACAGTAGGAACAAATAATATAAAATAATAATAAATAATAGAAAATCCTGGCCGTAATGAAGAAAATCAACCCTGTGAGCCCTGAATTCCCAGAGATTAAAAACCTATATCCTGTGAATTTCTGAGACTTTCTTTCTCCATAATTAGAACTGTCAGTTCACCTTCACACTCACCATCACTACAAAACATAATGTATCATTGATTATCATAGAATACACTTTTTAACAAACTTTAACTTTAATTTTCATGGTCCTCCTCGAAAATTAGGCCTTAAACCTAGACAAAGACTATTTTTGTTGTCACAGTAATATCAGGATTAGGGGATATGGCATTCTACAATCTGTCAATATATATATAATATATATTTACATATATATGTGTGTGTGTGTGTTTGGACAAAAAAAGTCCAAAGGGTTAAGATTAAGATGCTTTAGTATTAGTATCTTTCTGTACAACACAATCACATGTAATAGAATCAAATGAAAATTAGACAGATTTCAGAATATCAATAATATCATGCTTTAATGCTTTCCGTATGACCATCAAACCTTTTTGTCTGACTGATAATATTGTGTCATATGCTGAGTGAATTACTCCCTTTTTATCTTTCACAAAAACTGATACATTACATAAAAAAGGTAATCAAAAGCCTGTCTCATCAATAAACCCCTAATACACATTTCTTTCAACTCTTAATTCCAAATAAGGGATTTTGATTGGCAGTGATTGATGAATACATCCTCTTTAAGAGTAAGAGCAGCCTCAAAATGCTATATCTCAGAGAGAGTATTTGAATATTTCACATACACTCATTGAAAATGTTTATTCATCTGAAGAAGGAATTAAAAATTTTGTTTCAAATTTTGAGAAAAAACAACACATAAAACTTGCTAGAAAATGTTCACAATCCACATGCTTGACAGAGGCCCTTAAGTGAAATTAATGTTGCATAAATTTCGTATTTCTGTACAGTTGGCTGTTAGATCTGTCAGTCAGCAGTAACAGTTGCCACTGATCTATGTACCTAAACTTCCATTGACAGATTATAAAATATTTTTAAATCCATAAAAAATTCATCGATTTGGATAAAAGGCAGTCGTGACAATAGTGGTTTCAGCTACTCAAGATCCTTAATACCTCCTTCGTGTTGGCAATTTCTTCACATCTATGAAGAAATTTAAGAATGACTGCAAAGGGGAAAAACCAAACAAACTAAATACGTCAAAAGTTTACAATTGATTATCAAATCCACTTTTGGCTTCCATTCTTTTTCAAGTCTGCACGACATTACAGTAATTAGACCTACATTTTTCCTGTTGATTTTATAAAGGAAAACTTTGAAAGTGGAAATGACATTAGTGAAAGAGGAACAATGCCATGCTCTCAAAGCAAATACTGGATTTAGAGCATCATATCCTGTAAACTTTGTAATCGTTATCTACAAAATTAGTAGACAGAAGAGATAGATGCAAGTCATTGGGATTGATTATTATTTGCATTCAGAAACAGTCAAGGTAATTACACTAATCAGATGTTGAAGGGTGGCCATCTTCACACAAATGCTTCTCTTACCATGGAGAATTCAAGCTAAAATACACAAAAAACCCAACAAAAAAACAAAAACAAAAACAAAACAAAAAACAAAACAAAACAACCCCCCCCCCAAAAAAAAACCCAACAAAACAAACCCCAAACAACAAAACAAAAACCAAACCAAAAAACAACAATACAACCCACCCAAAAAAAAACAAACAAACAAAAAACAAGAAAGAAAAAAAAAAACAACAACAAAAAAAACAAAACAAAACAAAACAAAAAAACACACGAAAAAACGAAGAACCCAACAAAAAACAACAACAAAAAACAAGAAAAAAGACAAATTGAACATTTAATCAACCATCATTGCCTAATAAGTAGAACAGCAGTACATTATTTTCTCTCGCTGTGCCTCAACTAAACTATAAGTAAAAGTATAAGTCAATTTATAAGTTAAATTTCGAGAACAGCAGCCTTCCATGTGAGAAATTTCTTTTCAAATATAAAAATATATGTTTTCAATCCTGCTAAAGGCATAATAAACACGAAAGAATAATCTATAAACATCTCAGAATATTAATTCTCAGAATCACTCATATTCGATGATGACTCATATTCGATGATGACTCATATTTTTTGATGATTTCACAATAAAGTGAAGAAAATATGAAAATACAGTATGAAAATAGATTTAAGGATTCTCAGAAGAAAAAAAAAGGCAGATGTGCTTGTAAAAACATAAAGATTGTTCAAACATGGCAGGAGTGCTCCATAAAGCATGGCAGATGTGCTTTATAAAACATATATTTCAATCATGGCAGATGTGCTTTATAAAACATATATTTCAATCATGGCAGATGTGCTTTATGAAACATAAAGACGTTTCATTCATGGCAGATGTGCTTTATAAAACACAAAGACGTTTCAATTATGGCAGATGTGCTTTATGAAACATAAAGACATTTCAATCATGGTACATGTGCTTTATGAAACATAAAGACGTTTCATCCATGGTAGATGTGCTTTATATAACATAAAGACGTTTCAGCCATGGTAAATGTGCTAAAGACAACACAACAACAAACAAACGAAAGACATTTCAGTCATGGCAGTGTGCTTTTACGTGGTCACAGTGGCTCAGAGGTTGCGCTTTGGACTCGCAACCGAGGGGTTGTGGGTTTGAGCCCAATTGGGACACAGCGATTAAACCCTTAGGCAAGGTTTTTAACACAAATTGCCTACGTTTGCGACGCTGCTCTTGCGGCTGACGCTCCGTTTTCAGTTAAAAACCAAAAGATAATTTCCCTTCTGGGATTAACAGAGTGGACTTTTATTCATTTGTTTATTTTTTTAAACACAAAGATGTTTCAATGCCCCAGAGTCCAGTCAATACCATCTCATGATCATTCAGTCTTACCTCGTTCTCTCGAATCATCTTCAATTCCTCCTCAGCCATTGTCAAAGGTTTCGGGGCAAGGGCAGCCTGGAGGTGCTTTTTGTAGCCACTTAGATTCACATCAGCCTGGAAATAACCAAGAAGGGCTCAGTGAATTTGTTGCTGTTGGCCTTTTGGGGATTGTCTGTTTCAGTCAAAACAATCAAACTTCATTATACATAAACTACTATACCAACTCTGTACAGTCATTTTTACTTTATATTTTATATGTTTAGCTTGCTTTCTGCTATTGTGCAGATCTGACAATATGCACTTGTGACCTCCAATGTTCCCCTTTTGTTTCAATGCCATAACTCTAGAGAAAACTCTAGAGAATGCCAACTTTCCTTTCGAACTAGAGTTGGCAGCATAAAGAAGAAAGAGGTTTGATTGTCAATCAGTAACAAATCTAAAATGGATGCTTAAAAAAGTATTAAAAGAAAACCTACCTCCACTGTACCAAACAATTCATCCTTGATCTGCCCACCACCAAATTCAGTCTTCAGTGTTGCTCTTGTAGCTGCATAAAGCATTTTCTCTCTGACCTGAAAACAGACATGTGAAACTCATCATACGTTGATAAATATAATGAAATAATGTATGGCATAATTTGAATGACTCATTGCAAGTTTTGTTGGCCTGTTGTTTTTGTTTGTTTTTGTTTTTTTGTTTTGTTTTTTGTTTTGTTGTGAGGGAGAGGAAAGGGGTGAAGGGAGGGAGAGTGGGATTGGTTATGGTTAGCTTTGATGAAATTCTCTTCTTTTACTTTAGTCTTGTTTTGTTTTGTGTTTTCAATTTGTTTTTATCTTTGTTGTCAAGTTTGTTTTTGCTTTTCTTTTCATTTTCAGACAGGGCAGGATTGTATTTGGGTATTTTAGCATTTGTTGGTGTTGTTGAGATTCAGCTCACTCGCCTATAAAAGTCAAGGCAAAGACTACAACAGCACCAGACCAAGACCATAGCAGTATATAATGAGTGGGCAGCCATCCAGGAAAAAAAGCTTTTAATACTGACACCAGAGTAAATGGTCATTTATTTATGGATATTAATAATATTATATATCTTGACCACTGGGCACTCTTGCGAAAACTACTGTACAAAACTGTAGAACAAATGCTAAACATGCTAGTGATGTGGATTTTTTCCCTTAAATATGAGGGTGGGAGAGTGGCCTGATGCTTTACGAAAATGAAGAAAGGATATTTCCATATTGCAAACAGATAAGGAATGAGATGAATTCTAACATCCGCATACAGTCAGAGAGACCAATCAAACTGACTGTGGTGAACCAAATGGTAACATTCCCTGGTGTAACTGACAGCAGCAGTTGGGGCTAGGCATGGTGAACACAACAATGTATGGTTCTAGCCATTTCTGTACGGTGAAAGTTACAGCAAATAGGCCTACAAAAGAAAACCAATGACTCAAATAAATATTTAACTGGTTATCTCATTTGAAAAATTATTCCAAGGTTCCTTTCAACTTTCATGAAATGAAAAAAGGAAAGAGCTATGCACAACATATCCCCTCTCTCTCTCTCTCTCTCTCTCTCTCTCTCTCTCTCTCTCTCTCTCTCTCTCTCTCTCTCTCTCACACACACACACACACACACACACACACTTTCTGACTAAAACCCCAACAAACAAAAACCTAAAAATCAACAAAAGCTAGAAGAATGCAACAAAAAATTACTCAAAAGAAGTCTTACAGGAGCAAAATCAGGAGTCCAAGCGATGAGAAGCCATTCGTAACCGGATGAACTTTTGCTGTCTAGACGATACAAGATGTAGGCTGCTAGTTTATCCTCCAGTAATGGCAATATTTTGGAATCAAAATGTGAATTCAATTAAGGAAAAAAGCAGTCATTATTATATACCATTAAAATCTAATGGATCATTCACAACACCCTTTTGTTTTTCAAATTTATTAAGGATGGATGTAGGTACTTTCCTATTCGTTTTAAATTATTTTATTCTAAGTACAGATTTCAGCTGGTTGAGGGTTGGATTGGATTGTATGTGAATAGAATCTCCAGTTAAAAGGAGAAAAAAAATTCATGAACAACTTTTTTTTTTTTATTTAAATTTTGCTTTATGTAACAATTTAGTTTCTTTTCATTATAAAAAACAAAACAAAAACAGAATAATTAATTTTCTGAGCAAAGGATATCCTCCTCCCATGTTCCACTTGGTGGGGACTGTGATACGCAAACCAACTTCTCTGAAAATATAAGAAAGGTGTATGAATATGTGTTCAATATGTATGAACTATGCAAAGTTGATGAGATAAATGGTAAGAAAGAAATAACATAAAGTTAATAATGCAGCCTTCCTTATTTTTTGTGCAGAAGACTCTCCATTCCCAATTATTTACTGCCGTTTCCCTAATGACCTTGGGGTCTCTGTTAGATGACAGCTGGATCTTTTTACATTATCATTTAATGTTATGGGCAGTATGCTGGCTGGACATTCTATGTTTTGGTCCTGTATTGATGGTATAAAATACTTGTGTAAGTGTGGTGCCCTCCTTCAGAGGGGAGCTAGGAGTGACACCTTATGCTTTGTCTGTCAGGCATGATACCGCAAAAGGCGGTTAATGACAGAACTGGCCCTCAAAGTTGGGGGTGCTATCAGGAATGGGGAGTAAAAAAGTACCTACGTACATGATATAATACGTAATTGAATTTAAAGTACATGTAGTGTAATCAGTGACTACCCTTTGTGTAGTGTCCGGCGATAAACTAAACGATGATTGGCTGCAAAAACGGCAAATCAATGGTAAACAGTGACAATCACGCCTATAGATATTCCTCTTTGTCCCTCCCACTTGTTAGTTGACTGGGTCTTCTATGACATAATCTTTCATAATAGGGAGGTATGGGAATGCTTGGTCTCCACTTAAATTTGCTCAATGACAAGACAATCGACCCACACTATGCAGGATAGGGTGGCATTACTTTTATTCACTAAGGCAGGGCGGGGCCTGTGCTGTGGTTTGGTTGACCAGGTGACCAAGGTGTGATTGTGTGTCTATTGTGAGACCATTGGTTTGGATGCCTGTTCTTTTTTTGCCTTTGCGAGTAGTGGGGTTTTAAAAGTCTTGACTTAGATACACATATAATACGTTACAAAAGTTTATGAATGGGATGGTTGTATTGTGTTTAAAAATTCTTTCTCATCATCCTTGTTTATCATGGGCCCATAGGAAAATACCGGGTTATTAGGCGAAGGTCTGGTCTGAGACTACTGAGAGCGGGTTATTAGAGGGGTGTTTTAAATAGAAGAAAAAACTGTTTCACTGAAACAACAGTTTATATATATATA
>JBCJKE010100779.1:0-11139 GCA_039654525.1 Melibe bucephala | reverse complement strand
AAGAAGAAGAAGAAGAAGAAGAAGAAGAAGAAGAAGAAGAAGAAGAAGAAGAAGAAGAAGAAGAAGAAGAAGAAGATCATTACAGTGTCACTATCATCGTCCTTATCATCATCCTCATCACCATAAAAATAAATACATGTAGCTGTAATCGACAGGACGAATCATTTATTGGTTGGAGGACGTATCGATTCCCTCATTCTACACGGCGAATACATGTTCTTTCCGGTGTGGATTGAGGAGATGCTGCAGCCCCACCCATTTATTGAGCAAATCGTGGTTGTCCCTATACCTGACGTTGTCTTATTCCACTCAGTCGGATTCTGCATCATCAAGTAAGTCAAGCTGATCGTGGGCTGCTTTAAAAACATGGCCCTTGATTGTCTCTGGGGGAAGCTCTTTCTCTGGGGTCTATTCCTAGGGAAGACCGGAATAACAAAGGCGTCAGCGGCAGTGCAGCGCCGCCTAGGTAGGTAAATATTCTTGCCCAAGGAAAGAATAAAAAGATGCCGAAGCGGGGCACGAACCTATATCTATAACCCCACAGTTTACAGTGCAATGCCTTAACCACTCGGCCACCTGACAAAATTAAAAATTCGTGTAAAATGTATTATGTATGATACATGTATTACAAAACGAGGGAGTCACGTAACAAAGCGAGAGTAGAATACCATTCAAAAGAAAAAAGCGGAATATAATACAATCAAGAAAGGAAAATATCGATATCAACTTTGGGTTGAAATTCGTGTCTCTTAGTGTTTGCCACAGTTTCGTATGATTGACGTAATCAAAAGCTTTAGAGTAGTAATAAAATATATTTTTAGGTCTTTGTTTACCTCACTCTGCTTTTGTACTGTTTGTTAGATTTAGTCTCTTGTCCCTCTGTTCTTTCTGAAACCGGCTTGATTTGTGGCTACACCTACTTGTATTAAGTTGTATGTATTTTGTACTATTTGTTACTTTTAATGTTTGTATGTGTGAGTAATTGTATAACTCTGTAACTTTCTTTTTATTTGATATATTAAGTACTTGGCATTTTTCTAGGTGGAATATTCCCTTTTTCAATCTTTCCCAATTGTTGGAGTGAGTTAAGCTCATTGGGTAGTATTTTACTATCATTAGCATTTGTATTTCTCCATACAACACGCTATCATCTGCAAATAACCACATTGCATTATTACATTATAATATCCTGACTCATCCTCACAGGAAAGCTGGAACTCACTTGACCAAGGCAGTACTCAGTAAAGAACTACTGAAATATCTCTTCCCATCGAAGGTACCTTTGGTAGACGCCAAGTACGTCATCCTCTTTGACAAATTCCCCACCCTTAAGGATGGCAGCGTGGACAGGAGCCAAATGTTCGACATTGTGAATGATATGATCAATAACAAAAAAGATATGACACGTTTATTGACTGAATAAATCATTCCTACATCTCCCTTCTCTTTCCAAGCTTTGATCACTGTGAAGTCACTGACGAAATTGTACTGTCATAATCATCACCACCATCATATCTTCAACATCATCGTCGTCGTCTTCATAATGTACTTTCATAATATTATACATGTATGTACACACACACAAATGTATATATACTTGTATATTTTATACATTCGCAGAGACATCAATTTCAGCTATTTTGCAATTATCATTATTATTCAAGTACCAGGTCTGATCATGGTGATCATGGCACGCCATTTATTATTTCTGTTCTCAGACAATCTCAAATATAATTATTATTACTTAGTTTTATTAGTCATCCAGTAATTTAAGCTCTGTAAATATGTTATGCTTTGTCGACCTCGACTCCTTTTCCCTTCAATTTTTCCCACTAAGGGTTAAATGTTCAACTATTTATATGGCCTAAAAACTTTAGCTGTCTTTTCGTGATTGTCTTCATTAAAGATCTCTCTACTCCTGCTACTTCTAATACTGCTTTATTACTCTTCTTATCTTGTCATGAGTTTCTTAACATTCTCCTTACAAACCACATTTCTGTTGCTTCTAATCTTTTTCTAATACTTGTTGATATATTCCAACACTCACAGCCATACAGCAGTATTGACCACACATACACTTTTAAAACTCTTTATTTTGTTTCCATTGAGTAACTTTTATTTTTTAAGATAGGGCTCATTTCTCTGAAACTGTCTTTTGCAATTGCAATTCTTCTTTTAATTTCTGTGTCTGATGTGATTATACATCCTATGTATTTGAAATTTGGACTTCTTTTATTCTCTCTCCATTACTTATTAAGTTGCAGGTTGGATTTGTTGATTTTTTGGAAACAACCATGCATTCTGTTTTCTTTACTTTTAAAAGAAGCCCTTTACGTTCACTTTCACCAGTGACTGCAACATTAAGATGTTGAAGATCATTTTCTGAAGTTGCGAGAAGAGCTGTATCATCTGTGTACCTAATGTTGTTGATATTTTCTCTCCATTGACTTTGATTTTGATACCCAGTTTATCTTCTAAATTTCTGAGGATTCTTTCACTACATGTATTAAAGAGATTGGGTGACATAACACAGCCTTGTCTCACTCTTCTTTTTATCCTTTTTGATTCACTTAGTTCTTCTTCTATTCTAACAGCTGCACTTTGGTGTCAATATAGGTTCCTTATAATCCCTTAAGTCTTTCCCATCTATGCTTAATTTATTTAAGATATGAAAAAGTAAAAAGTAAAGAAAGACTACTAACAGGTTCACTTTGAGCACAATATATGATTTATGGAAAAAAACAACATTTCTGTCGGATTTTGTTGATCTACAATGTAAGCCACACATTTGTCTTTCACTAAAGTGACATCTGTCTGATAAACAAGACGACATGGATGTCATGTGTAAATTTGTATCAGCATGCAACACACTTCTTAAATTCTTCTTCCTGAAAAAAAATTAGATGGAAGAATTGAGTATTTGGGAGAAAGCATTATGTTTAATAACAATTTTTCAATAAAAGAATTATTAACAGATACCTTGTACATGATAAAACATTTAAGTACATAATGTATGATGAGTGGAACAATGATACACCAGTCAATACCCATAACAGTAACAGGAAAGAAGAAGTCATTCCAAGGAGTCAATGAAAAGAATTGACAAAAGTCCCTAAAATATTTTAAAAATCAGATTTACATTCATTTTTTTTTCTTTACGTTACACATTATGTTTCAAAAAAGAATTCTGATATTCCAGATATGAACACTGTCTAAAACTAAAAGAACTACAAATCAAGATTTGCACTCAGTGTTGTTTCAGTTATCATTGTTTCAAAAATGAATTCTAGTCTTCTAGATATGAAAATTGTCCAGTGAAATTGTTTCAGAAAAACATGCACCAAGTCCCCTTGCAAAAAGGACAAACTAATCCTACCCCCACCCCCTACCCACCCACCCAAAAAAGAAAGGAAATCAGAAACATTCCCTCATCCAAAAGACAGAGAACACAAAATAACAAATAATCAATGAACTAGACAAAAAGCAGAGCAAAACAAACAAAACAATCTAAAACTGAAGAGCAACAAAAACAGAAGGAAAAAAAAACCCACCAAAAACAGGACAACAGATCCCAAAACAAGATAGAAGACATTAAAAAAAAATCAAGACAAGGGTAAAAAAAAACCCACAAATTATACAAATGTGCAGTATTGTAGTGGTTTCTCCATTTGTTGTAGAAGACATATGTACAAATATAGTGCTCGAGTAAAATCTACAGATCTTGTCTTTGTTTGATAAAGCGATATTGTGTTGTAGATTATCAATACTGTAATTTTAGATTCATGCAGTGATGTATATGTTAATAATGAGGAAAATATTGTTAACAACAAATCTAAATCTTGTGATTGCACTGTATGATAGATCAACACATTTTTACATTCATTCCTAATATTGGACAGACAAATTTACATTTCAGTGAATTTTTATGTACTTTCAATTTTAAACACAATGAAACATTCCTATTTTACAAAGGACAGTTGAGTTTTCTCTCTTTCTCTTTCTCAAGAAATATCAAGATTATCACTTCACAGGCAAATCACTGGCTGGCCAAAAGACTAAGTCTTCGCTTTGTCATTGTTTGACTGTTTGCTTGTCTTATCTGTGGAGGGAATAAAATAGAAATGAACTTAACTTAATTTCAATATTCTTTCCTGTTCTTCAATGCTGAGCTGCTGGCAGATGAGCATTAAGAAAAACAGAAGAAAATACATGTACACTAGATGTTTTCCATAGAAAACAGCTGAAAGAAATACTTGGAAAGCATAGTACTATTCAGCCAAAACCTTCAACCTAAATTAAATGAGTTTAAAAAAAATATATATCATGTCATGTATGCCAATTGCCAATTAAAATCCTTGAAACAAAATGGAAACTTTTTGGACACATCCCAAGTCATGGAAACGAAAAGAAATCTCTACGAATGAAGCACTAACATACGTGTATATAACTTTAAGATTTTTGGACAGGTCTATGTCATGAAAAAGAAATCCCCATCAATGAAACAATAACATAACTTTATGAACCAAAGAATGGCCAAGAAGACTACTCATCATGCATGTAAACAACAATTTAAAACTATTAAACAATGGAACATGAACGGCATCTCTCAAAGAAATAGAAAACCTTACCCTTAAGTAAGGAAAGAGCACAAATAAATATATGTACAGAGACACTTCACCTTGAGAGCAAGGAAAGCAGCTGAAGCCACAGTCCGACAACATTAATGGCAGAAGGCTCTCAGAAATTAAGTATTCAACTCTTTGAATATAATATATCATCAGTATCACAAGCAAACTAAAAAGTCCAAATTTTGGAAATTCCAAAAAACCCCTTACAACACACATTGCAAAAAAAAAAGGAAAAAAGAAAAAAAAGAATAAGGGGGGGGGGGGGGGTCCTCAGAGCGCTTTACAAAGTGACCCCTAGTCAACAGCAACACTGAACACAATGACACAAGAAGGAACGTTATATTGCTGATTAAGCGCAAAAACATTCTTCTTAGAAGGAAGACAACGCTGTTTACGGCCAGGTACTCATCACACCTGAGTGGGGTGAGGAAATGTCATCTACATGGAAAACCTTTACCAAGGACACGCAGCATGGCTCGAACCCACAACCTCTCGATTACGAGCCGAACATCTTACCTCTAGAGTACACTGCCCTTCTAGAAACGCAATACATCCTATTTTCAGGATGATTATTGTAAATGAATAATCCTAAAAATACAATTTTTACGTTAAGAGTAATTCAGTTTTTTCAGCGTGACTTTTTGGAAATTCCAAAAATCCCCTTTACACACATTCTAAAAACGCAACGCATCATATTTTCAGGATGATTATTGTAAATACATACATACTGTATCTATAATATAGATATGTATTTACAATAATCACCCTGAAAATATGATTTTTATGCTAAGAGTAACTAAGATTTTTCATAGTCCTGAAAAATAGCTAAAATGGACATTTATAAGCATAATGCTTGCGACGCAAACAAAATGAGTTCAATATGAGTGTGAAGCTTCAAAATATACAGAATTTGAGACATACCTGTTTTCAAATAAAATCAAAGATAACCTCAATATTTCTGTCTATTTTTAAAAGATCAATGCAACGAAATCATTTGGATAACATGCCCCACATGTGTGTGTGTGAAAATGTGGAACAGTGTTATATTCAGGTGTGTAGAGAAACAATAGCCCAATAAAAAATTTTTTTTAGTATACGAAACTCAACACTCATCAATCCTGAGTAGCAAAGGAGTCAAAAAAGAATGTATGAACAGTTTTCATTTTCAATATGCCACTAAAAGAATGAAAATGACATCCCCTGAAGATACTGAAGTGGCACTATATCCACTATGTTTAAACTGAAAAATGGTTAAACCGAAAGATAAACCTTGGTCCCTAAAATTTCAGTTTAACCATACTATATGTTCACAGAACAATATGAACAAAAATAAAATTTTAAAAACTCCAATAACAATAACTATTATATTGAGTAAACTGTATTAAAATTGCATGACGATTGGAAAAAATTTAAAGGAAAACACCAATATAGGACTAGAATATTTACAGTAGTGTTGTTATCACTGTTTCAAATGTTCTTTGATATCCTATTTTTTAAAAGATAATCAGGTGCATTTTTAATTGATTAAAAGCATTATTATTATAATAAGGTACTACATTTAAAGTATCTCTACTTATTAGACCCTTGAGGGTTTATAGATCCTGTTATAAAAAAAGAAAAAAAAAACAACATACATACAGAATTTTGGTTTATGGAAATAGGGCAGAATGGAAAATGAATAAATAACGAAAGATACAAAAAAATCAACTCACCTGATAGGCATAATCAGGGGAGCTGAAAGAACTATCATTCTCCTTGTCTGATTCTGGGCTAAAGAAAGCTCTATGATTAGCAAACTTTTTCCGCAAGGCCTGAGCAATGATAGACGCAGGATCAGATGGGTCATACTGTGGTTTGATGCGAAGGGGAGTTCCACCAGGAGATCTAAAGAAAAAAAAAACCCATAAAAGCAATCAAAAGCAATACTTTTTTCTCTGATGTTATCATTCTAAAAAAGGACCAATGTAAGCATAGATTTCTTATATCATTTACCATTACAATTATATAATAAAAAATAAAAAAGTTAAATGAAGACAAAAGATTCTCATAAATAAAATAAGAAGTAAATTAAAGTATCTTGAGTAAAATATTTTGTATTGAATGCCATCATTCACCAATATTCACATCTACTCTAACATTAGGTGATAGATATTGAAACTTTATTATTAACTGGTCTAACACTGATATATGTGATATACCACACCGCAGATTCACTACCCATTCTGGAAAAGAAAAAATGCTTAGAGATGTGAGATCCTGGCAGTGGGGTGCATTTGAACCTTGCCTCCTTCTCGCAAGTAGATGTAGCGGCTAGATGTTGCATTAACAATAACACACTTGATTTATTCTACATTCTACTTTCGTTGTTCAGGCAATTTAAATTGCATCCTCTCGAGCATGGGTATTTAGTTTCGTAAAACAGTTGAGTAGAATTATAAATTCAAACACAAACTTTTCATATTTCTGACTTTCACCTTCATGAAGTGGTTATAATGGATTTCAATTCATCAAATCACTGTTTGCCATGCCATAATTGAAAATGATGTTGAAGACAACCGTTTTTGGAACATAGATATTGATACAGATCTATAACCTATCTATCTTTAGAATTCCAAAAATGATCATGATCACATATATTTTTTAAAAGTGATTTTTTTCAAAAAAGAACAGATGTTTCACAGAAATTAATCTTTTCCTCAACACTAACCTGTCCACTGCTCTCAATTTCACATTGTTCATCTCCTTGAGGATTTCTGACATGCTTGGCAAATCTCTCTGTTTCTTATCTGTGTTATTCTGGGCAGTTTTGTTGCCTTTGGACAACAAATTGCTTTTTTGCTGTAATTAAAAGAAAACAAATGGAATGGTGGAGATCATCATTTGTATCAACAGCAAAAATGCCACAAAAACAATCAGAATTTTTTATCACTGACAATAAAAAGTAATCTTCCAAAGCATTTAGTCAGGAAGTCTCCCATGAAATATAAAATTTTGTGTGAGAAACAATTTATAGTCATATTGGCGTATGCTATCACCAAGCTCCACAATGTTAAAACCTCATTTTAAATGCGTAATTTTATTTAGATCTTTTAAAAATCTGTGAATCCATTTCTTCTTTGCCAAAATCCCATTCATCTTTCAGTGTATGTGGTTTAAGTTTCCAAAATGATCTTTCACTCTTCCATGTATTGACTTTTTTTTTTAACTACTGTGAAGGATATACTTATTTTCTGTACTGCCTCCTTTATATCTTCTGCAGACTTTCCTTAAAAAAACTATAAAATGTGAACCAAAAAGTAGCTCATTAGATTTTTAATAATTACCATTTTTACTAATTCAGCCAAAAGGCAATCAACAGCAATTGAATATTATAAATAATTTTAGACTGAAATAAAAACAAAAGACTATAGCGATCATTCATGATAATACATTTATCAATTAATGTCCCACACGGGATTAGAGTTTCCTCACACTATTCACATCAATGTTTATAAACACTTTGATAGTTGAATTCATATATCACTTACTATACCGATTCCAAAATGGAACCGCTGTGCTCAAAATTACAATTTTATTATTATAATAATATAAGTTAAAATCACAAGAAATATCATCTCATTAAGTAAATTTTATATTTTATACTAAACTAGTCATGTTTACGAAATTACTGTCTACATTTTTTTTATCACTCATCCCATCTACAACACTTGTCAGATGATCAGAACTGTCAACCCAAAACCATGAGAAAGTGTAAAATCAATGAGCGAAAAGTGTGAAATTTGGACAAAAAGTGTAAAATCCCGATCAGTGTGAGTAACAAGAAACAATGGTGCACAGTACATTTATAGTCCTTTTTTGCACAAGAATGTAAATGTTAGTGCTTAGCTAAGAAAGCTTCAGTGGCTGACTTAGGAAAAACTATCTGCAGTTGCTTGTGGTGCAATGTTTCTTAAGGAACTCAGCATTAATGACACTAGAATCTTCCCTAAACACAGTAGGTTCCATTTATAAGTGAAGAAACATGTTTTTGATGTCATATCTCCTACTAGCTCAAATGCTTAAGCGTTATCTTAATGTTGGGCAGACAGCAAATGTAGATCTGACATCCTTACTCCATTAAACACAGATCTATACTGCATTTTTTTTTCATAGTGGCCTCCATTTCCCGTAGGCCTGGTGTCAAATCATTTTCACAGTACATCCCAACCAAAGTGAGAAAGGGAAATGAAAGTAAAATTAAAGCCAGTTAAAGTTAAGCATAGAGATTGTAGAGTTCCACTTTTGTTGTATAATCACTTTTGATCACCGCGTAAAAGTATTACCGGATCTAGAACATTTTCAATTGTTTGATTATCCGGTACGACAACAATGACTATGATCACAAAGTGTACCATTGCATGTAAAAAGCGTAGGGCATACATATGACGAAAAAGTCATATAAATATGCTTTTTTGGCACAAAGCTGACAGCTGTGGATGATGGCCATGCTACTAACTGAAAAAATGTGAAAACATACCTGAGACAGGGTGTTGGATAAAGACGGTGATGAATCATCAAACTGTGAAGACACTACCTCTGGTGGGAGGAGTGGGGGAGGAGGAGGTGGTGGTGGTGGTGGTGGTGGTGGTGGTGGAGGAGCAGGTGCAGGAGGAAATGAATTTTCAGATGCATCCTCAGAAGTGCAGGAGGGTGGGCGTTTCAATTCACATCCTGAGTCATTGGGAGACAGGTCTTGTCCAGGAATCTTTGGGGGAGATGCTGGTAGAGGCACTGCAGCAACTTGACTAATGTTCATCTTCTCTGAATCTGGAGAAAGGGATTTATACTGCATAAATAAATCCACTCAATGGGAAAACTAGAGACAATAATCATAGTGAATATCTGGTGCCTTAAAACACCTGGACAATATAACAATATTTATTTGAAATATACAGTGGCATGAAGCATCTGAAAGTATCATCTCATTAATATCTACAGAGAATGTTCATATAATGTCTTTGTCATGCAGCTCTATGTAAAACTGGGGCACATAACTAAAATTTTTAATGTTATAGCAGTAAAGGTTATCTTTGATTGATACTCTTTTAAATACAATTGAGGTATTGATCTTGATGTGCAACTAACCCGAAATAATAAAAAAAACCAAAACAAAACAAAAAACCACAAATAAAAGCATAACTTTAAAGTCTAGTTCATCAATTGTGTTAATACTTTCCAAAAATACATGTCACAGGATGACATAAATAGCTATATTTCTTTAAAAAAAAAGTGATAACAAGTCAAAAGCATCAACAGCAAAGGAACATAAATTAAAAACATGTTCTATCAGCATTCATACCTGTAACTGTGTGACTGAAAGTTGAATTCTCTTGCGCTATAACCAGCAAGGCTATTTGTTTCCTCAAAGCAGCCAACTCTTCCTCCATTTCACTAATTTTAGTCTGTGATACAGCATCATTGGAAGCCATGCTAGAAAGACTTGTAATATTAAAGTTGGGCGTAGAAGTGCACTGGTCACGTATCTTTTCCATCATAAATGTTGGATCATCAAACACTGAATCATTGTCCTCATCAGCACCAGCAATTCTGAAACCAATGGTATCACTAACAAGGTAAAAAAAATTGATAAGCAAAATCTGGTTCTTCTGCCACCCCCCACCCCCTTAATAAGATTTATCTAAACTAAGACTAAAAGTATGAAGTAAAAGAATAAAGGAATTTTTTATTCATTCTTTTTATGTATTGATTACATTAAAAAATTCAAACGCTGGGATGAAAGCCCTTGACAAAAAGAATATTTTGAAGTGTTTTTGTCACTGACTTTAACATCAATCTACGACACTATAAAAGCTTTACCTGTATCGAACAATGTTATCACCTAAATCCTCTTCAACTACATCATTCAGACTTGCCATTGACATGCATGAATGAAGACTGTCATAACTTCCATATCTTTCCAAACCTGACCCAAGACTGCCCTAAAAAATTGGAGAGAAAAAAAACAAACAAGCAATGATTCTCATGGGACTGATAAATGGAACTAAGTAATTATGGCAATAAATTGACAAGACACCTGAGAACAAATTTTGGAGGATGTTTGTTAAATTACCATACAGACCAAGATAGAAGACATTCAAATAAACTTTTAAATGAGAAAAAACATAATTTAATATGTGTAATAACTATATAACTAAAACAATATACTTTACAAAAACACCACAGCTGAAGGACTTCAGATGGTGATTATTTTGAAATAGTAGCTGACGTTCTTTCTAGGAGATACTTTAGCGTCTAACACCATATCTTTTCAGTATTGATCTGAACTACCCTGTGTGATTTGCTACCATAAATAAACAAAAAGTTGGATTAAGATTATAGAAATAAAAAAGTAAAATATATTCAACAGGCATTGACTTTACAAATGAAGTGGCTTTCTTCTTGAATATCAGTACTAGAAGCATGGAAACTTTTGAACAGAGTCGAAAAAGCAGTGAAACATAGGATTACACAC
>JBCJKE010100668.1:0-11140 GCA_039654525.1 Melibe bucephala | reverse complement strand
ATACAAGATCTGAGTTTTGTATTCTTTCACTTTATTGAGCTTGTCTCACCCATTTTTATCATGTGTTCAAAGCTTAAGGACATATCTCCATTAGAAAAAAGCATCCTAAAAGAATTCATAAGTCAATAAGAGGTGCCACCTCTGAAAAAAGCTTTTTCACATTTTTCTCAAAAAAAAAAAAAGAAACAAAAGGAGAGATATGTTATTTTGCCTTTGCCCGGCAAATGTAATCATTTAACTTGAGGTTTCCATTTGATGAAAAGTTGAAAAAATGCTGGGAGTGAATAATATTGGTAATATTAGGCTTTGTGTAGGTCCTTTCTGCAGATCCCTCCTGATGATATTAAATAAAGTTAGATCTAATTGAATTGGATTGTATTTCAATGTTTTTTGTTTTGTTCCAGGCTCGGATCCCCTACCGAAATAGCAAACTTACCCGTTTGTTGCAGGTGAGGGATTTATCTTACATGAAGCTTTTGCATCTGAACTTTTTCTCATAATCAATTCTGTATTGTAAAAAAATTTTGTTCTTTTTCTTTTGGGACATTGATATATATAATGGCTGTGTAATATAATTGAATATTTCTGTTTCTTTCCACAACCACACCCCCCCCCCCCCCTTTTTTTTTTTTTTTCCCCTTTTCTTCTTGCTACTAAGAGTGAGGTTTCATCTTTGTAAAATTTTTACAGACCTTAATTTAAAGAAGGTTATTAACATGAGCCCTTTCAGTATTTAATATTAAATTCGTGTTAATATATATTTCAAGAAGTGTATGGTATGTGCAAATTCATGACCTGGCACTTGAGTTGTCACATTGAAGTATTTTGATGAAGGGATGGAGTTTTATTGGAAAACCTGAGGAAGAGAACATTTAGAGGGCGATATGTAGATAATAATTTCATATTCCCTTCAACAGCTCTATCATGTACATACATGGGTTTGAATAGTGACTAGTAAAATAGGTGATACACTCAAAATCATCATCACCTGTTTGATCTGTTAATAAAGATAATGATGATGATGATAATAATGGGCATATGATCTTTGCCTTGTGTTTGTTTCCTATCTAGGACTCCATAGGAGGTAACTGCTTCTCTGTGATGTTGACAAACATAGCACCAGAGAAGCATTACTACTATGACACTTACTGCACTCTCAACTTTGCCAGCAAAAGCAAAAAGATTGTGAATGTCAACACCACTACATGCATTGATGAGACTGTCCAAGCTCAAGGTATATAATGTTTACAGGTGTAGAATTTGTCTACATAAAATTATACATTCATAAATTTGGTAGCTGTTGACATGAAGTTGTTTGTTCTTAACCCAGATTTGATTGCTATTTATAGAGGAATCTTAATTTTGATTATAGAGCTTTAGACTCTTCACAGCTGATCCCCTGTTTCGTTTCATTGGTTTTACTTTTACAATGTTGAAAATGTAGATTTAACTATTAGTTTTGATTCTGTTCCAGGCTGGAATGAATTGAAGGCTCTTTTTGGCTTTACTTAAAGGGACAAATTATATTTGCATTTGCACATTGTGACTTTTTAAGACTGATTGTATCCCAAGCAATGCCAGGCAGCTCATCTAGTTTATGATAGAAGGGCTTTATTCACACATCTTTTACTTATTTACTGATTCACTCACTCTTTCAAATTCCCATAGTGCAAATTATGGTGAGATGGCTACTCAGATGAAATGAAATCCTTTTTTAAGATAAAGATTTTGAAGGCGATGGGTGCCAGTGGACAGAGATATCGATTAGAACATTTCCCTTCCCCTCGCCTCCTCCTTTTTATTTTAAGGACAATGGGTATTTTAATATGAAGCATGACAAATATGGTTTACTGCAAATGAGACTTCCATCTTCTTTTCTTTTCTTTTTTTTGTATTACGCTGCAGTGGCCAAACCTGTTGTTGCTTTAAAACCAAATAAAAATGTGCAGTCTAAAAATCCAGTTCCCAACAAGGAATCAGTTTCACCTGTTGAGATTTTGCCAAGGTAAGCCTCCTCTTTACTGTTTGATTTAACCTACCCAATCTCACAATGTCAGAAATTCTCTTCTGCATGTACATGCATTAAAGGAGACAACTCCATATTTTAATAAGTAAAATTTTTTAACAAATTTAGAAAACATGCTGAAAATAACAAATGAAAAAGATTTTGAAAAAAATAAAAGCTTTGAAAATTTATTCTGTATCAAAATTAAAAAGTATCATAAAGTGAATAGGCTATGTCCAGAAAAAAAAAATTCTTGAGGAATGGTTTTGCCAATCGTTCAGAAGAATTCTGGCTGATAGACAAACCAGTGTCACTCATTGTCCACTGCTTTATTGCCAGCTTTTTTTTTTTTTTTTTTAATATAAAAATTCCCCTTCTGAAGATAAAAAGCCCCACCAGTTTATTAAATCATCTACGTAACCAAATGCAGTGGTTAAAAATTTGTGGGATGGCAAGAAACAAAAGATTTAATGATATAGTATTTCAAGTAGTGACACATCTAATAAGTTACCATTAAACGTAAAATGGCTATTGTAAATTTTGTACAATAGTTGTTTTTGTGTCTCCTTTTTTGTTTTATTAAATTGGGGTTGATGTTGAAAGGTAGTCTCAAAACAGATTTTTTAGACTTTTTTTGGTATTGTTATATTGAACATGCATTAAAAATAGAAACAACCAATAACAATTTTTGAAAAAAAAAACAAAAAAAAACTCCAAAGAACATATCCTGGGTATTTATTTAAACACTTGATGTTGCAATAAGGAATTCTTTGTTCAGCAAAATAAAAATTAGAATTGTGGTTTTTTTTCTTGGGTTTTTTTTTCACTTTTTACTCTTCTTTAACGTTTTATTGGCTTTTCTTTAATTTGAATTAATACGATTTTTAAAAGATGCTTTCATTTTGATTGGTCTTCAATTTGAGGGCATTGTATTTTGTTGTTGTTGATTTCTTTTCTTTTTTTAGTCCATTGGTTCGACGCCAAAATGACTGGGAAATTGCTGCCAATGAAAGATTTATGGCAATGGAGAGACAACTGAAGAAACAGTTGGAGAAGATCACACATCCTTCCCAGGTTTGATTATTTACTTGCATGTCCTGTCTGTAGGCAATATCATCACAATAGACATTCCTGCCTTCATGAGAGTTCCTTAATTGTTAAACAGAAACCCTTACGACAATGGACTTAGTGATAAAACCTAAACTGCCTACAGTTTCCAGTAAGATAATTAATCACTGATGTATGGTTTCAATCCTATATTCCTCATTCTTCATTCTCCTATTGAATACATTATTAATTTAGAATATCAACGTACTGATGATTCATTTTAAGGCAATGGGGTGTATTGGTTCTTTACATTACTTGTTGTCTACAAGGCTCCTCAAAACAGAATTTAGATCTGTCGGTATACATATGTTATTTTATTAAATTGACGTGTGATAGCGGTTCTCTTGTGTGTAACGGACATTGGCAACACATGTTTCAAGATTTAAATCGAAAAATTGCAATTGTTGGCTCTAAAGTCTTCATTTAGTAGAGATGACACAGAAGATTGTGAGTGATCTGCGATGACTTGCAAGCTAGGTCATGTGATCTGTAGTCGAAAACGAAGGGATACAAATTTTCCAAATTTCATTTGAAACTTCATATTTTCTTTTTTTTTCTTTTCTTTCTTTCTTTCTTTCTTTCTTTCTTTTTTTTTTTCTTTTTTTTTTTTTCACATTTTTTTAATCAGAATTTTCTGTATATTTTGATCAATTTTTACATCATATAGCATAATGTTCTGATATAAGCCAATTGACTGTTGAATCCTTTGAATGGGTGAAAGGGATTTTCAAATATTACATAGCTGTGCTATCTCTTGAATCTATATTTTCTTCATCCTGACTTCCAAGAGCTTAAATTTGATGTAAATAATTATATGCCATATTTTGCACATGAAATTTTCCGGGGTGAAAATGAACATTCCTTACCCCATTTTGTGAAAACCTACCTTATCGATATTCATTTTGCTCTCAACAGTTCACTAAATCCGGTCTTCATGACAAAACATTTGTCATTTCATCTCATCTGCCATCAAGTCCATCTCCAGACTCGCAGTCATCAGACATTTCACCCAGCACTGTCCTCCAGACTCCTGATTGTTCCAAACGATCAATTGCTCTGAAAGGTAGCCATCTCATCAATTTAACATGATGACCTGTCTTTTGTAACTCTTTGTATACTGAGAGGTGATTTATCGGCAGGTCATCTGTCCCTTTTGTACAGAGAGTCGATATATCCCCCTGGTGCATGGGTTTCTCATTACACTCATCCTAGAAATTGTATATTGACTCACAACAGGAAACCTATTAATCTTGTCTGTAGTAACTCTCCTAGAAGCGAAAATAGCATTCTTTTAAAACCATTTTTGATTTTCTTACTCCTGTTTAGGAGTAGAAGTTAATAAAAACAATATAGATGTCTACCACTAGTAGCGGTGCTTCAAGGCCTCTTCCTCGACTGACAGGGCAGCAAGGAAGGCAACTTTTCACTCGTATTTTGGATTTGAATGATAGTGATGAGAATTGGTGGGGTCTTTATGGCACAGACTCTTCTCATGACTAAGAAACTAGATCCAGAACTAGCGATGCTGATTCAGATGACATATTTGACGAACCAAGATCTATTAGTAAGAGGCAGGTATATCATGGGATAGATCTTGAGAATCCACTATTGATAGTGGGGATACTGGAGAGGCTGACAATGCTCCACTCATGCCTGGTGTTATTGAATGGCCAGAGAGAGGACTTTTTATTGTCAATATCAGAGACATATAGGTACACATACTTTTTCTTATCTCGTTGTAATTTGACGTATAGAGCAGAAAGAAAATAAATAACATCCTGCTCACAATTGAACATAGATTTACTGCAATAGCTTTTAAATGGATTATAGCAGTCTTGCTGTGAGGAATTTTCAAGTAAAATAGAACTAATTTTTTTAAAATTATTATCTGATTATGTCTTGAACTCCCAGTAGTCTCTCATTACCTCCCTTGTCTAAATGAAGGTTCACTTACATTACACCATTCTGTATTTTAATTTTGTACCCTATCATGTGATATAAAACACTTATGCAATTCAACACTTAACTATCCTATTATATAGATGAAAGTTTACACTACCCCAATATTTGTGGAAATCTTAAAAGGTAACTCTGTACAGAACTCCAAAAAATAATTACTGTAGGATGATTTTAATTGTTGATTGGTTTTTCTTGATCGTCCCAGACAAAAGTAACCTATTGTATGTCGGTGCTGACAGACAGAGGCACTTGCTAAAACGAGTTTTAGATTCTGGCCCTAGCTGCAGTCCGCTGTTTCCAGACTCACCGCCTGTGGCAAAGAAGAAAAGATCTTACAAGAAGGCAAACAAAGATAAGGATGGTAAGATACAGTCTAGGCATTCACATGGAAATGGAATAAGCCATATCCTTTTAGATTATTTCATGTCTTTCCCTTTCATAAATTTAAAGCCACTCATTGTAAGAATGAAACACATCTGTTGTTTCAAATTTTTCATCGTTAAAGTATAAGGTCCCATGTATTTGAATTGAACCTCAAAACTCAAATTTGTTTACTCCTCTGATTAAGGGCTTGTCTCTTGTTAAGTCATTGACCCTGTGGAATCAATCTGAATCTTGATACATAATTTATGTGTTTTGAAGGAAAACATTCAAACAAAAATGTATGGCTTATAAATGAAATGGTGGTAGGATCTCTTTCCATTACACTAACATTGATGTTGACAGAGAAGACTGTCAAGGGCGTATCCTGACACTAAAGTTGCTTGGAAAGTCATGGTCGGATAAGTCAGATTTTGGTCGGATGGGCGAGAGGTCGGATAAGTAGGATTATGGGCGTGGAGGTTGAACAGGTCGGATATCGCTAATTTGGGTCCAAGTCGGGCTCTATAGGACTGAAAATCACGTGCACTGACTTCCGTGTCACTAGACACTGGACGGAAGTTGTTTAAGAGTATGTATACGGTGCTGCCAGTTTCCAGTCTTCCGCATTTATGCGGATTTACGCACTTATCAAACTTTCTGCACGAGGTTAGGCCAAACTAAGCCTGTTCCGAATACCAAACTAGGCCCTGTCCCTAACACCAAACTGGATCTACTGCCCCCCATTTACATACAGTCTAGGATCCTTTGAGTTTACCCACCCCCGCCCACCCAGCACGGAAGTTTGTCCTCTTGGATACATCCCTCATGTTTGTCACTTACAACTGCCTACATTTACATGCGCCATTCTGTCTGCCGACCCCTTGCTGCTCGCTTCCATACAGTCAGCTATCAATCCAAATCATGCATTTAATCAAATGAAAATAATTAACTAAGCAGCTTTCCAAAGGATTGTTCAGATTGCTGGACTGAACGTATAAGAGTTATCACCTATTTCCGATTTTTAATTTTTAATTTTTAATTTTTAATTTTTTTTTTTTTTTTTTTTTTTTTTTTTTTTTTTGTAGTTTCATGAACAAGGCATATTTTGTAGAGTACTACTGTTTATAAATCAATATTTCTCACACTAAAAGGCTTTACTTTGGTATGATGTTGTTACATAAATCATTCCTAGAAACATTTTTTAAATCCGCATCTTTCCTTAATTTTTTTCTATGGGTTCATTTGGTGTTAATAGTTCAGAAAGGTAGGTAAAAGCTGTCCCATAGATACATGTTTATATAGCAGTGTTACTGTTTTGTATGCAATCAACAGGGGAGTCGGATTGTCATATTATAAAAAGATTTAACCATCTGACAAGACACTATGCTATGTTCAAGATGCCGATGGCTTTCATAGATATTAGGTTAAATACAGACCAGATTCTACATATATACATTAATTTATTACGTACGAACAGAGCAGATTGTCGCTTGATAATCTACATTATCAGTTTTATCAGCATATCTCTTATCACAGTTTCACACTTTTATTACTCCAAAGTATGTATTGGTTGATTTAAAACAAAAACATTATTTTTCAGCTCCCGAGAAAAGCTCTTCGATGAAAATACTGGAGCAACTTTCAAGTAAACACCAAGCTGACAGAAGTGAGTTGATGAGAGGCTGGAATCATTGATTTTACAATAAGAGAATTGCTATGATGATAAATTGGTAGTAGGAGTAGTAGTAATAATTGTAAAAGTAATAGTAATACTGATAATAATAATAATAATAATAATTATAATTATAATAATAATTTAGCTGGCATAAAGCATATTAAGGATGATGACGGTAGTATGATGTATAGCAATTCTCTGTTGTGCTGAGAGATGTTGTATTATTTAGCAACAGCTCTGCACACTTGGCATACTGGCCATCAGTGCCATTGATATTGGGTAAGTGGTTACGGCTGCAAACAGCATTGTATTTATCTCAACACTGTCATTGCTTGGATAGCGATTGATCTAATTGCAGACTTGACTGCATCACTGACTTGTTGCTTTTTTGTGTCATGTGATTGCCTTTGCAGGCCAAGCATTCCTGGAGATTTTGAATTCGGGGACGATGAAGGAACTTCAACTCCTCCAGACAGTCGGCGTGAAGAGAGCCAAACTGATTTTTGAGTATAGACAGCTGAATGGCAAATTTGATGAGGTGAGTCATCCTGTTTTGAAAGTTTCTGTTTAGGTCTGGATTTTGCAGTAGACTTAACAATTAGTTTGGAAAATCAATACCACTAATAATATTTGAGGTCTATTCATTTTTTTTTTTCAGTGATGATTTGACATTTTACAGGAGACTCCAAAAAGGGTTGTAGCTTGAATGTTTAAGTCTGGATTTAAAACAGTATATTACTTCACTGTGCAAGTGATTCAGTGAAATATGTTTCTTAATATTAGAATTTAAAACATGCTCTGGATGCTTCTGAGATGATTGGGGTCTTTACTTTGTTTCTAGGATCTAGTTATGAATGCTTTTGATTGGGAATCTGAATGACATTGATCTAGAGCCAGATTCTCTATCAAAACATCTTTTTTTTCCTATTATTAACATTAACTTGAGGGTTTTCTCCATATCTCACCAGTCCCATGAGTTGACATGCCATAGGACTAAAGGGCCCATAAGAAACTTATTTCATTAGACATGTTTATTATTTACACACTCTTTGTATGGAAATATAAAATATGATCCCATAAACAGGATAAAAAGCATCCCTTAGAAATAGTATCTGCATAAAAGAACTCAATCATGCACCTTAGGAGAAGGGAAACCCTCTAGTACGGGTGTGTTAGAGTTGTATAACATGCATGTCAATTCAAGTCATAGTTTAGGTAATTTTGACCAAAGGTTTGTGTCAAGCTTGAGTTGATTGCAGTGTATAGGATACCGGGTTTATTTTTCGTGAGATAGTTTCCTTCTTTACCATCATGAAGAAAATGAAGACGTGGCAAGGGACATCCAAAAGTACTAGAACAAAACCTTTAAGAACTGGAATTTTGCAAGTGTGACTAATGGGTCTGGAGCCTGGACCATCAATAAAATGGCTGCAAAAATAAAATCCGGTTTATCAATAAGAATGATCCTAAAATGCCATGGACACAAAAAAGTACAAATAAACCCATCTGGATGAATTTGGCATAGAAAAAGAATGGCTGGAGTTTAGAAAGAAGTATATTTGAAAGTGAAATGCTCAACAGAGGTGCAGACCAAATAGAAGATGGAGTAATGACATCTCAAGGAATTTGGAGACTTTACAATAGCAGGAAGCATGGCTATAAAAAGATTGATACACAAGGACCAACATGAAGGCAACATTCCTAAAAGAACATGCCACCAAAAGATCACTTGATGAATAGTAGTTCTAGTTATTGTCAGTACATGTGATCTAAATTTTTACCCAAGTGAACTGTTGAAAAGGGGCAATAGTTTATTAGTAGGCTGGAAACATTTGAACAAGAAATTTTTTTTTTTTTTTTTTTTTTAAGTTTCAAGGAGGGGGTGATTCTGTCTTATGATTTTGTCAGTCACACATATAATATATTATAGCAAGTTACTTTACTATGATGTGTGTAAATCCCAAAGCCATTCATTTAATTGATATGGAGGAATTGGGATATAAAGCTGTGCCAAATGTCGTAGTGATTATTTACTTCATCAATACATGCAATGTATATTATGTGTACAAGCATGTCTCGATCACAGGCTTTTTTTTTTTTTGTTTTGTTTTGTTTTTTTGTTTTTTTTGTTTTATGGGCTTTAAAAATACAAATAATAGGCTCTAGGTCGAGTTATAAATAGCCTATCACTTTTTTCTAACCCTCATGTCCCTTTTCCTCCTTTCGCACAGATTGACAGCCTGAGGCAAGTTCCAGGGTTCACTCAAAAATTCATGGAAAACCTGCTCAGGGTAAGAAAACTCACATTATGCATTATATTTTGCATGTTGTTGTATCCACCATTTCTGTGATGGGTTTGATCGCAAAATCAGTATTCTGGTTTTCTGTTTTTTCCAATTTCATTAAAATAAAAAGTACAGATTTATAATGCCGGCGTAATTGTTTTTGTTTTGTTTTTTACATACAATGTGGTAAGATGACTAACAGACACAAGCAGTTATTGGAAACAATTTTTATCTTAACCATTTTACATGCATGCATTTCAGGGGGTTTTTTACCATTGGCATATTGTTGGGTTTTTTTTTTCCCCTATCGTTAGATAAATTCCAACTGTGAAAAAAAAAATTTTCTATTTTGATTTGTACATATTATTATAATTTATAATAATATGTACAAATCAAAATAGAATTTTTTTTTTATAATAAATGAATAAGAGCTTTCTGATTGTAGTGTGTAGGGAACTCTTGTATTCTGTTCTCTTCTCAATCGCAAGGATTTGAAGTAAAACTACTTCAATTATAGTATAATAGGAAAAGTAGTTGAATCTTTGGTCTGACGCTTACATTTACACATATACCGTACTCATCTTCTACTGGGTCTGTCTTAAACCTTTCAACCCTGCCGACGATATTGAAAAAAAAAAACCAACGAAAAGCAACAAATTGTTTGTATCCGAAGGAAATCTCTATTTTAATTGACTGCTTATATTAAGTTTACTAAGCCAACTGTTAATTCTATGTGGTCTCCACTTTTTGTCATTTGGAGCCATTTTCATGTTGTTTGTTCAATTCAAATTTAAATCTTTATTTTTCCGATGGGAAAACACACACACCCATACATGTATATTAATATTATTATTATTATTATTATTATTATTATTATTATTATTATTATTATTATTATTATTATTAAGAATAGGGTATATTAACAGATAGATTTGTAAAATTGGTGCAAACTTTTTAGTTATTTATATGATGTTTCATATTTCTCATTGACCATTTCTTTACAGAGCAACTTGGTATCCTCTTGATCCAGCAGCTTTGATCCCTCCCATGCAAGACATAGATTTATGTGCCTTCTCTTTTGATGTTATCCTTCTGGAGGGGGTCAGCGTTGTGTTTGTGTGTGTGTTAGAGAGAGAGATAGAGAGAAGAGGGGAAGGTGTGTGGGAGGGAGTTGGGCAGAGATTGGATATGGAAGAGAGAGAATGAGATTGAGAGGGGGATGGTGTTGGGAAGAGAGAATATGGCTGGCGGGGCAGGGGGAGAAATGGCGACTGATGTCCTGTGTTTCAATATTTTAATAAAAGTAATGGCTTGGCAACCCCTAGCTAAACCATGGGCTAATACCATTTCATTAAGTATGATTCACCCACATCTATCAGTTGTATGCACTTGTACATTTCATTGTTAGATCTACTCAGTTTGTTTTAAATTATGTTTTATTGCCCTGTACCATGTCTATTTTCGGATTTCATTAATTATGCATTTGATCATACGTTTGCTTCTCATTTGTGCCAGTGACCATTTAAAAATATCAATTGGTGAGTGTAACGCCGTAGGCTTCATTCACTTCCGTGCTCTTGACCTCAATGACCTTTTTAAGTGTCAACTCTTCTGGGAATTGAGTTGTCTTTAAAACATAGCATTGATGCTGAGGTGCGTACTTCTCAAACTACCTCCCACCCCAACCAAAGTTTAAAGTCGGAGGGGAGGGGGAGGGGGGGGGGGGGGGGGTGGGGGGGGGGGGGG
>JBCJKE010100557.1:0-11140 GCA_039654525.1 Melibe bucephala | reverse complement strand
AAACAAAACAAAACAAAAAAGAAAAAACAACAACCAAAAAACAAAACAAAACAAAAAAAAAAAAAACAAAAAAAAAAAAAGCCCCCCAAAAAACCCAACAACAAAAAAACAACCCATAACAAAACAACTATTGTAAGCTGATGTTCATTGTGGATTTAAATGGAATGAAAATTTAAAATTATCATATTACAGTATTAAAGCTAAACTAAGTGTTTATAGTCATATTTTTGTTTGTATGAATTTTTACATTTAAAGGAAAAAAAGGTTTGGCAACTAAGATACTTACAATGTTGCTTTCATGAGGGGGGAGGTATTTCTCTGTTGCTAGTCGAACCAAGCCATCATTGAAAAGAAAGATGCGCAATGGATCACAGGAAGTAACTAGAACATAAATTCTGAGATCAAATTTGTATCCATCTATCAAGAGTGGCTTGTCTATGTATTCCTGAACAATAAAATGTTCTGATGGAGGAATTTTTTCCGCAGATTTGTACAGGCATATGCTGCAAATACCAAAAGAAAATATCTTAGAAATTCCCACACTGAGCAAGAGACTCACTTATATAAATATGCATACAACTTGGCAAAAATTTGATACAAATTATGTATTATTTGATGAAAGATTCCATGTAAAGCAGCAACCATTCCGACTTTTATTGCTACTCAAATACATTAAATATCTTAAAATTTGTGTGGTTACTAAAAAACAGAAAAAGAAATATCATGCAAAATGCATAAGGTATACAAAAGCTGCTCCTCCATTATCAAAAAGGTCTTTCATAATATGCTTTCAAAAGAAGTCCTTACCCATGACCTTGAGCGCCATTTGAAGGTTTGGCGATAAAAGTCTTTGATTTTTTCTTCATTTTCATTTCCTTGGCATGATTCTGTAACATTGAGTAGTCTGAAGGAAGAATCCATGTCCGTGGCATGAAATTGTATTCTTCAGGAATTGATTTGTGCATTCTGGCAAAAAGTAAGTCAAGTCAAAAGAGGGAATTAATTGTCAGTATATAATAAATTAAAGTAAATAAAGTAATGCTACATAATTGTATGAGTCGAAGGGTGTATAAATGTGGCAATTTTAGTCTAAAACCAATCGAATAGGAGTGTTAGGAGAAACAGATCATATTCAGATAAATTAGTAATCCACAGACAGATGAATCTTTGCTTTGATTTTTGTTTATAATAAAGTCTCTGCAGAAAAAAAAAAATATCACTTTAAAACATTATCCATCTAAAGAAAAAGCTTGCCACATTCATCTTTGATGAACAAACTCAATTCACATTCTTCTGCCAGTTCTCCAACATGCTCATTTAATTGACCACACAGCTGGAGTACAAAAGTAATTGTTTATCTGATATCCACACCTTTCCACAACTGACAGTAAATATGAGAGACAAATAAATATCTTACCATTTAAATTCCCCCTAATGCAATGGTCAGTCTCATTCCAAAAGCACTGCTATACCTTCATAATATACAATGTAATTAAAACTAAATCTCAAGCGGTTGTGTTATTTAAGGATATCAACCAGTGATTCAGGTAAATGGAACAGCTATCACAAGGCCAAAAGGTCAGACACTTTATGTATGATATATTTGCATCAGAGATGTCATACTCCTTTATACACTGACCTGAAATTCTCGACAAGCAAATTCATTTAATAACAAGAATAAAATTAACTCTTTTCTGGACTTCTTAAAGGCATTTAATAAAGATGATCACAATGGTCCCTTAATCAAAGTATGGAATATCAGATAAGCTGAAGAAATGGAACATTTCTTTTCAAAAGAACAATACTCAAAAAGTGATACATGTAGTTGAAAGCATTCAATCAGATGAAACAACTGTAGATAAAGGAGTCTCACATGGCACAGTCTTGAGCTCATTGTTGTACACAGAGAATAAAAACTATCAATGACTTTGAAATCTTGCAAAAGGATCTGGATGTCCTCAAAGTGGGGAGAAAATGGAACAAGGAAGTTGACCCACGAAAGTACCAAGCACTAAAAATAACATCAAACTATTACATACAAAATTAAAAGCACAGGAAAAAACATGCAAAGTTCACAGGAGTGATAATCAATAGCAGATTGCAATACAAAACTATGTATAAAAGCAAATATCATTTTGGCCACCACAGTTGCATAAAAGCAAACAGCATCTTGACCATCCTTGAACATTCAAAATCAATTAAGGAAACGTATTATTAAGCCCTTGTAAAACTAATTCTTGAATATGGGTACTGTGCTTGGGACACACATTGGAAAAAGTAAATTTATAGAAATGGACAAAAAGCTAAAGAATGCAGCACCCTTCATGACATATGATTACAAATTCATAAAGGGATGGACATCAGTAAACATGAAAAAACCAAAGTTGATACATTTACAATTGCAAGAACAAAGAACTATAATTTTAAACTGACAACATATTTCAAAGGAATAAATGGACATACCAATAAAAGGGCACAAACCCGATGACCAACTACTCGAGTATTTAGTATTCCATCTTCCAACATTAACAGTCATTTGTATGCATTCTTCCTAGACACTGTCAGTTTATAGAAAAACATTCCAACAAACAACAAGAAATAGGGGACAAATAAAGTTTTGAAGAAGCAGTGAAATTAATTAATGTGGACAGTGCTGTGATGCTCAAACAGAGGCAGAAAATTGTAGTCTAGCCAGTGCACCAGTATTGTTCAATCTGACTGAGTCGATCAGTATAAGGGAAGATGAAGGTCTACAATTTTTCCTTTTCATTGATGACGTATGATAAATGCATTTGATTGTTTTTTTTATCAGTCATAGACCACTTGAAAGTGCAAGGTAATCCACACACAGGAGGTAATGAAGGTTGGAACAAATAACCAACATCCTATTTGTAAGATAAAAAAATTAGTCATCTTGACTAACTGTATTCTTCCCTAAGTACATAGTTCTTTCACCTAGGTACATGATTTTCTTTTTTTCTGTGGGGAATGTTCTTTGGCAGAGACTTCTGTATTGTTTTTAAGACCCACATAAAATGTGAATGCTTTCTTTTAAACAAAAAATATACATACTTTCCCAAATTTCTTGCAAGGGCATCTTTTCGAGTTATCTCTCCCATTCCAGGAAAGTGATTGATGCGCTGGTATGGTTTTAGTTCACTGATTCTATCAAGTGAAACGAAGCAATCGCTCCATATTAAATACCTAAAATGAATAAAAAGAGAAATGTATTTAAAACATTGCTAAATAAATTACTTTCCAAGATATTTAGAATTTGCCTTAACTAAAAATTAATACTCTAAAAGAAAAGTTTGTGGAAAATATTAAAAGAAGTGTAAATTATATCTAGAATATTTAAATTTTATAGATTTTATATTTAATTTGAGATAATAAGAAAATAAAGCTTTCAATTGTTCTTGTTTCAAAGGGTCAACAATCATGTAAATGTATTAATGAATATCAATATTTTAAAATATTTTGCAATTACATAGAAGTTTAAAAAAAACAAACATCATTCATTGATACAACAGAGGCTTTCTTTCTTTGTAAAATTCTGAGAAAAATGATATACTGTCTCATCTATATGTCTTTATCATGAAGAAGAGTATTATTTCATATGATAGATAATCCATACACTGATTGTGAAAAGGGGAAGGAATGTTGCATTCTGAATGAAAACTATTGAAGCATGAAGCATACATTTTGATTATGGATACATAGTATATGCAGCATGTAAATATTTTCTAATAAATAATTAATTTATTACTGTTATTATTACCACCATTATTATTATTATTACTATTATTTATCATTGTTGTTGTCATTGTGATTGTTATGATAATTACTAATACAGTAGTCTCCGCCTAATAACCCACTCTTTGGGTGACAAAGAAAATGGGCTATTAGAAGGAGCGGGGTATTAGACGAATTCGCAAAGGGGGGTTACAAAGTATGTACGTACATGACATAATATGTAATAGAATGGTAAGTGCATGTAGTTTGATCAGTGACCACCCTTTGTGTAGAGTGTCCGGTGATAAACTAAATGATGATTGGCTGCAAAAACAGCCAATCAATAGTCTACTGTGACAAGTCACCTATGGGTGTTCCTCTTTGTCCCTCCCATTTGTTAACCCGTTGGGCCTTCTATGACATAATCTTTGATAATAGGGTGGTATGGGAATGCTTAGGCTCCACAAACGTTGCTCAATGACCAGACCATCGGCCCACACAATGCAGGAGAGGACAGCATTACTCTTTTGTTCTCCAAGGCTGGGCGGGGCCTGTGCGGTAGCGTGGTTGACCAGATGACCAAGGTGTGATTGTGTGTCTATTGTGAGACAATTGGTTTCAGTGTTTGTTCTTTTATTGTCTTTGTGAGTAGCGTGCTTTTAAACGTATTTACATTGATGCCCAAATGACTTGCTACAAAGGTTTATAAATGGGATGGATGTATCGTGTTAAAAAATTCTTTCTCATCATCGTTGTTTATTATGGGCCCAGTGAAAGATACCAGGTTATTAGGCGAAGTTCTGGTCTGAGAGCGGGTTATTAGAGGGGTGTTTCAGATGGAAGAAAATACTGTTTCCTCGAAACAGCAGGTTATTAAGCGAAGTGGGCTATAAGGCGGCGGGTTATTAGACGCTGAGTACTGTATAAATGTTTACTGTTGTTGTTGTTGTTGCTATTGTGTAACATGTGATACTGAAATATTGCTCTCTAAAATTCTTAACAACTTACGAAGTTGGATCGTCATCTTTGGCAACACTGAAACCAACTTTCTCTACCATTTGACGAACTACACGAAGAGAAAAAGAATTATTTCGTTTCAATGGAAGTCTTCAAATTAAATATATCATTCATTTTCTTTTCAATGTGCAATGATGAAATTTCTCAACAAAAGTAATTACTTTTCAATTATTAGGATACTGAAGGCAAATTTGCAAAACGAGTGTGAATAAGAACATTTACATAAAACAAGACATTTTTTGAGAATGTTATACTTTTTTAATGCCAGTACCAAAACTTACTTCTATCAGTAAGGTTTTCTTGATTTATCAGGTAGTTAAAGGTACCAACAAGTGAAAGAGTACTCTTCAAAGCAGAAAAATACCAATATATATGTTTTTCACATTTTTCCAGACATCACCCTGCCTTGGAATGGCAGAGTAGTGGTGACTAATGTACCAGAGTATGTGCAATTTTGTATCGACTCACCAACTTCATATCTAGTTCCACTCAAATTTGCCGTAATCAGGTCACGACGTTTCCGTCGCTTTTTACGTGCCAAACTGGGTACTGCAGTAGCTCTTTGAGGTCCCTCGGCTGCAAGTGGTGCATAGTCTGGTAGAGACTTCCGCGCACTCTGAGGTGTTGTGGGAACAACAGACCTTTGAGATGCAGCATTACGCCCATATTGTGTAAGAGATGATAAAGACAAATCTGGAAAAGAAATAAAAAGGATAGATTTGAGCATATGATACAACATAAAACCTTGTCAATGAAGGGCATTGGCATTACTTGCAAAAACAACTGCTTACTACTACAACTACTTTAGAAAAAATTATAGTCTTAAAATACAGTCGTTCACATGATTTGCTTATATCACTGTCATTGCTTGAGAAATATTTAAAAACAAGAGGAATCGTACCAATCAAATGCTGTGGTTCTTTTTTAAACTTAAGTTTCATGTGCATGGAAAGTTGTGAATTCCTTCAAAACAACAGTATGTAGTGCTTTCATTTTTAGCATGCAGGCTTAGATTTCCAAAAACCCTTTTAATATTCAACAAAAATATTTGTAAACCAACTGTTTTACAAATTTTAATATGTTTTCAATAGATAGACTGTGATTTAACTCAGCACTTTGTAACTCTTCAGCATGCATCAAAACTGTGAAGTAGATATTTCAATGGAAAAGTGGAAAGTAAAATTATTATGTGGCGGGGTAAATAGCGTGCCTTCTTGGTCTACTGAAAGATATAATGCTAGAACGGACAGTTTACAAATTTAATTAATGGAAGATCAAGATGGCCACATCTATGACAGTATCCCTTTACCACAATATATTAGATACAACAATAAACTTGAGTTCTTGTGATCGCCACTAGCCAGTTAGAGTGGATGTTACTTTTGTGTCTACAAGTAGATTTTCGCATGTAAATGAGTCATTGAGTAAAGTAAGATCACATATCTCTAATGATCCAGATATTACTGTATAAATGCTACTGCTACAAATGAATGCTACACATTCAAGTTCACCCAAAACAGATCCCTTTTTCTTTTTAATATAAACACAAAGACGCAAAATCTTCAGAAAAAAACAATTTCAAAAAATTAAATGAGCATACTATGTGGAACAGACTGGAAATAGATTTTTCATTAATATAAAGAGAAAAAAAACAAACCCTACCTTTATCCATTGAAGACAATGAGGTGAGTGAATTGCTGTTTTTCATATTTAAGGTTTAGAAATGTGAAATTGCAGGAAGAAGGAATCGTTTTGCTGTTTTTCTGACTCCCTGTTCCCTAAAAGTATGAGGCTGCATGAGTTGAAGAGCATAACAGCCATAGCATTTTCTGGAGGATGAACAAGGTGATGGTTAAATGCTCATATTTTAGAATAGGCAAACGGATATTTTTTATTTAATAATACTACCATAAGAAACTAGACATCTAGTGAAAATCAAGATTGTTGTGATTGTTTTTTTCTTTAATTTTTACATTTAAAAGTATTTAAGAAAGTCATTTCACAGCTGCTAAAGCTTTGCATGATAAAAAAAAACAAAAACAAACTAGGATGGACACCCACAGAGACATGAAGGCTATGCCTAGACAGAATTAAAATAAAAGTATTCTACAAAGGAAGCAATCTCATGAAACATATCCCAACCAATTGGGGTAAATAATTAAAATGTCAGCTTAATTCTCTCAGACTTTTTTTTATGTTTGTTTGTACAACATATAAAATCCTCTTAAAATAAACTACAGTGCACACCCCTTATATCAACATCTGCTATATTGACATTTCACTTATATCGACATGCTTTGGCTGGTTCCTTTTATTATCGCTCTCTTTATTGTTAGTAAATTTAATCCTCTATATCATGCTCCTCCCTCTTGTTTCTCTTATATCGACAAGTTGATGATCAAACTAGCTAAGCAAGATGAGGCTGAAAGGCACTTTATACCCAGAATATGCTCACTAAATTAATACAGCTACTCGCTAGCTGTCAATGCGGGACCGCAAAAAGAGCAGGTAGAGATGGGAAGGGGGAGGGAGAAGATCTATCACTCCACTCAATGCATGCCACTTCTAGTTCTAGATTGGCGAGGGTAGAGCAAGTGATGCAGACAGACCTTCCCATACCCACCACAAACTATCCACTCCTCTCTTTCCATCACCGACCACCTCCTATTAGCTCAGGAAGACAACCCCCCACCCCCCCCCCATATATATATTTCAAAATTATTTTATATGCAAGATACCTTGATGTTATTATCATAGATTACAAACTACAATGGAAAGACCAAAAACAAGCAATAATACGACTATAATATGTGTAAGAATCCAAATGGCCTACTAGTACTAAATTCCTAAAATATATTATCAACAACTGCCCTCAACATGTTAAAACATAATTATGCATACAATTTGTAAAACTGGCTTTATACTATGAAGGGTGTGTATGAGATCTATATCATAGGATCAAAAATCAAATAGACACAGGCAGATTTGTAACCAACAATTATTATCATTATTAATTAGGGAAAAGGTAACCGGTAACATAACATGAAAACATTCCAGTGGATATTCCCCAAAGAACAAAATGTTAGAAACAAGGTTATCATTCTTTTTAAAGCAATAAATGATCAAGAAATATTACCACATGAAGAAATTTTAATGAAAAATTAATCATTCTTGTCTTCTTCATGAAAGCTGACAACTCAGTTAACTAAGCATTCCTATCAATGTGCCTTGGTGCTAGTTGTGTATGAGGTCTCATGCACAAACATTTACAGAACCATCTTCAAGTGTTGATAGATCATTTGTATTCATATCTCCCCATTACGTTCAGTTTCAGATTATGATTATGTAAAAAAATGAACTTCCAATTAATGTAAAATACTTCCGCTCAGTGTACAAATAGGCTACTCACTGAAGATTTGCAACAGAAATTTGGGAAGAAATTCCACCTGGTCCGCCATCTTTGATATATAAAACTCTAATAAAACCAAGATTCATTTCAGTTTACCTTCTCAGTCAGTATTCTAGTATTGTTTTTAAGAAACCTGCCTGGCGGACCAGGTGGAATTTCTCCCGAAATTTGAATGTACAGCACTAACCTTTAATTGTTGATAATGTAGATCTTGATCTAGATCTAGTTACTTTTCAACATGTTTACAAGAATACTCAGCTGAGTTTTGCAGCTGTTATGAAGATGTAGACTAGATATAGGACTTTCTTCCCAAGTAAGTCAGTGTCAGTGTCTCTGATAGATTGATCAGTCTCTGAGTGTGCCAACCAGCATCAAGACTGGAAAAACAAAATATCTCTAGAAGACTTGTATACATATAATGCAGAAAAACAAAGTGATTAAACAATAAAAGTGTAAGACGACTAATAATCAGTCTTACTTAGTCGTCTTCTATTATCATCAGAAATATGGATACTCCTGACTTCTACTTATTAATTCTGATACTACTGATACTAGATCTAATAACTAATACAACTTGAATCTTGCTCTGGCTCTAGTCTAGTCTTTAGATCTCAATAAACGCAATGTGCCCTCGTTAATATTTAAATGTAAATTTAACGTGCAATATTTAAATTCTTTCACCTAAACAATTTTTTTCATTTTCAACTTCTCCTTTTATATTTTCGAATAGTCATTTGCAGTTCCATTTAAATATTCAATGTCCAATGTTCTCTAACACTACATTTTAGGACGCCATTTTTGTTTGATCACGTGATGTTTTCTCCTAACAACGAAAATATACCAACCAGTTGTGAAAGCTGGCTTCATATTTAGTTTCGAATCTTTTTAACTGAAGCTGGTATTTTATTTTCGAAAAGGTATATAATTTTTAAGAATAAAAATTTAGTCATCTGTCGCTAAGCCTTGTCACATTTAGGATATTCAATTAATTATTCGATTTCACACAACTGCAAAATACTCCTCGGCGGAAAAAGGACTTGAGTGTAATTGTTGATAATAAATAATAGGCTATCTTTTGAGTAACACATAACCGACAAAATTAACAAGGCCAACTTAATACTTGGTACTACATTGTATCTGACGGACATTTCAGTATCTGGACTTGTGGTTTTTCAAATCATTAAAATAAAGAAAAAAATACCAGACTTAGAAAAATTATCATACAAAGGAAGACTGCACAGACAAACTTCCAATATATGGAAGGAGCAGAGGAGAGCAGATATGATAGAGATACCTTAAAATAAGCAGTGGCAAACAATACCCAAAGGTCTCAGACATTTGAATTCCATCAACGATGTCAGGACACCAGAGGGCATAAATACAAATCATTTTTAGAAAGATGCAGATAAGAATAAACAAAAACAAATTCTGTAACAATGTATGTAAGATTTGGAACAGTCTGCCGGAGAATCAGTGGTCAGTGGTATTGGTCGAGAATGTACTGAAATTCGAGAAAGAGCTGGACAGGCATTGGAAAGATCAGGATCAAGTATCGGTATGCGGTTACCGTGAGCCAAGCAAGAAGAGTCAAGGATGGTAATCAAAGACTATCATGAGCCTGCTACCATAACCGGATTTGTATGCATTTGTAAAATCATCAGTGCATGGTTTCTCTTGTCTCTGACTAGAACTAGATTCTAGATCTAGAAGCGATTTGATATTACTATAATTAGCGCGTTTATAGGATCTTCTCTCAGTCAGTCATCTTATGGGCTTTCTATGTAGCCAGGCCACATTCTTAATCTTAAATAAAAACAACTTGTATCACATTTACATCGCCATCCTCAAGTAGTCTAGAATCTAGATCATCTAGATAAAAATAGCTTACAATTCATCTAGCCTAGTCATGTTGCATCTGGAGTTTCCAGTTGGCAGTCTCTCTCCATTTATTTCAGTCTCTATACATATATGTCAATGTTAACCGCATCTCGTACATGTAGGCCTATGTCCTTTTTTTTTTTAAATTGCAAATTGATCATTTTCATCAGAAACGTCTTGGCTGTTCCTATTATTCTGTTTATCCCAATGTACAACGGCCGTCATCTGTCAGGAAGCTACATAAGTATTCATAACTACGAGTTAACTCGTTTATCAAAGTATACCTTTATTAATCACCTTTATTACACGTCTGTCTGGAGAATGAGTTTACACCAGTACGATGAATAAAGTTTGTTTCTTTTTTTATTTGTTATGAATTCAATTAAATTATATTTGAATTGAATTGCATTTATAAACCATGTACTAAAGTTATTTTCCAGCTTCATATAAAGACAGATTGATCATTTGTTTGTAAAGCATTTTTTTTTTTATCCATGTTGGCAGTTTAATGTGGAAACAGTTTACCTCTGTTCAAGCCAAATTTTAACTTTATTTCATATATTCGTGAGGAATACCTTAAAGAATGCGTTGTTGTTGTTGTTGTTTTTGTTGTTGTTGTTGTTGTTGTTGTTGTTTCCCGTAAAGCCACGGAAGTTATGGTTATATCGTATTGTATGAGGTTTAAAGAGATATTATTTATCTCGAAATGCTCATCATTATATTTTATTACAAGTCTATTTCCTGCATAGTAGCTCCATAGTTCGGTTTGTATACGCCTGATGTACAGCTTCTAGTGAGCCATTCCTGTTGTAAGTTGTGGTCCCCCGACAACCCTCTCGACACTTACACGGGCAGCTGGTGTATCATGTCTTGTGTGTTGTTGCGCAACGTTTGGTGGAGCTATTTCCTGTCATAATAAGATTACACGTTCTTGGTGTCAGGAATTTAGCAATGTCCTGCTTTGCTTTCGATAGTAGCCGCATACAAATTTGCTCAGAGAATATTTCGTAAAGTGTTCTTTGTTTTCCTCCTACTGACATCAGATCACCCTTGGTTGATTTTTCGGTCAGGCAAAGGTGGAGGAGGGGAGGGGAAAAGGGGGGG
>JBCJKE010100336.1:0-11143 GCA_039654525.1 Melibe bucephala | reverse complement strand
GGGGGTAGGGTGGAAAGGGAGATGTTTGTTCTCATTTTAGGGGGCTTTTTGTTTTTCGTTTTGTATTTTTTGTTTTGCTTTTGTTTGTTTTTATCGGGGGTGGGGTTTTGGGTGTTTTTTTTTGTTTTTTGGATTTTTTTTTTTCATTTTGTTTTGTTTTGTTTTTTGTTGTGTTTTTTATAGTGAGTCTTGGAATAGGATATGGTGGATTGTAGATTTCAGACTACCAAAAATGATGGGACTTACTTCACTTGCTGCTCTTTCTTCTTTTGCATGAAATATTTCTTTTTGACTTCCTGTAATTCTCTGGCAATTCTTTCAATTTCATATTTATATTCAGACACTTGGGATTCATACATGTTCAGTTCTGAGGCCATTCCCTGGAGACAGAAAGAGCATCAAAATAAGACAATCAAATGATTCAAGTGATGAAATATTAAATAAGTGTAAATCAAGTGTAAATTCTTATTACTTACTGTAATTTATAATAAAGCATTAAAACTTAATAGTAACAATTTAATAATTCAAGTGAATTCAAACATCTCTGCACATGTCTTCTTCTAAGGTAACCCATTTTGCTGTTGTTTTATCTGAGTTTCCTTTCATATTTAACTCATACAAACAGTCACCTCTTTTTTTCCCTGCAAATGACAGAAGTCTTTCCTACATAGTCATTTCAAAATGGCACTGATAGGAATGGTGTCAATTCTTACCATCTCTTTGCTCTATTATCATTTCCTTTTATTTCTACTTGTTAAAATACAGCAGTTATTTGTTGAATTACATTCTGAGATAATTTGGTAATAAAGGCCCACCTTCATTTGTTTTGTTTTGTCTTTCAAGGTGAGTTGGTAGATGGTCAGTTGTTCAGCAACTTCAGGTCCTGGCTGGCGTGCCAGAATGTGCTTGAGTTCTAAGTACAATTTCTCCTTTTCTTGAATGAGGAGTTCCTTTTCAACAACTTCTTCTGTCTTTTGGATCAATCGTTTTTGTAGGGTATGAATCTTCTGGATCATTTCATAGGTAGATGGATCACTTCCCTGCACAAAAAACATTATTCATATGTAAATCTCTTGAAATGCTCTCAATCATGTCTCTTCATAAATTCATTATCCATTCCATCTTTGACAGATACTGAAAGCACAGTCTTTAATGTAACTATTACATCAAAAAGATCAAATAAATAAATAATAAGTAGAGAAATATTTCTGCAAACACAGGATCATAGTGATCTTTTATGAAGAAGAAGATACACATTTCTGAATGTTTTTCCAAGGAATCTATTAATTAGACTATTAAGAACAAAACATATATAAAATGCTATGATAAGGTCTGGTAAAAAATTACACAATGTATATGTAGAAATGCTTCTTACCTCAAGCTTTCTCCATCTATGAATGTTCATAGGATTCTCAAGTTCTTCCTCCAAAGCTTTGCATCTTGTTCTCTCTCTAAGAAGTTCTCTCTGGATGTGGTAAACTTCTCGCCTGAAAATAAGTATATAATTATTATGTATTAGCCTTAAAGTACAATATTTTAAATCCTCCCTATGTCAGACGATACCACCCTTTTATAAAATAGATAATTAGGATATTCAGAGAGTATGTAAATGAAATGTTTATGAAAAATTACATACTTCATGTTATAATGTAAGCCTCGTACAGGTCTGAGAAATATACTGTCATTTTAAATTGATTTGGCTTTTAAATATCCAAAACATATATTCATATATACCAGGCCCTCCATGATAAGTATTTTGTATTTTTCTGATTATTTTGAAATATGTTTTTGTTTCATTTAGTTCTTGATTTAAAAATTAATTATGAATTAATTTTGAATGCAAATTCTGTAAAACATGGTGGTAAAACATAAACACTGTTTAAAACATTTTGGGATTCTGTACCTGAGGTCCTCCACATTTGCCACACTCTTCTGAAGAATAGTCTTCTCCCTTCTCAATTTCTTGATCTCAAGTTTAAGCACTCGAATATCTTCTCGCCTCTGGTTGTACTGAATTTCACCTTTGTTGAGAACTGACTGTTGAATCTTGATCTTCTCATACAGAAGAGCCAATTCATCATTACGTCTCACAAGTTGGGTTCCAAGGATATCACGTTCACTGATTACCTATAGATATACATGAAATTTCAGTACTTTGTAAATCTTGAAAAGAAAATGCAGCTGAGACAATTCAATACATGCATTTTATTCTGTATGGAAGATATCCATGAAATATGGAAGATATTGATGAATTTACTTAAAAGCAACAAAATTGCAGTACTATATTTATTCATTTATTTTTCTGAGGTAGCAAATTTGAGAACATTCACTCTTCTAACTAAATTTTCATTTTGTTTTAGATTTATCAATGTAGAAATATTTTGTATTAAAAGATAGTTGTACTGCCTTACTTGATCGAGCTCTTTCTTCTGTCTCACTCTCTCTGCATCAGCTTCAGCAATAATTTTCAGGAGTTTTCTCTCTTCTGCAGCTTGAGCTTCAATGTATGCCTTGCTTTCAATGGCTTGTTGTTTCATTTTTTGAAGTTCAGCCTATAACATGGAAACACAAAATGATAATGATACAAGTTTAAGAATTTATACTTTTTTAATTTCTTACATAATTCATATTGGCATACATGCTTGGGTACTCCTCTCCCCTCAACAAATAAAGCATAAGCAACTGAAGGAAAATCATACAACAGCAAGCAAAACAAATTTAGTCTAGTTGCTCATATTCAGAACTTTGATTCTGCTTGACTTGTGTATAAAATGAACTGTAAGAGGGCGACAGATTATTTATTTATATTGTATTTCAATTGGTGAGAATAAGGATAAAAAAAATGGTTCCTTGCCTTCAAAGTGTCTTTCTCCTTCTCTACCCTTGCATGCTCCAACTGTTCTTTGAGAAGAGATGCCTCCTTTGACTGGATTTCTTCCTTCAGCTGGTCTATCTGATGGGTCATAATCTTCAGCTTGCGTTTCATCTCAGTGATTTCATCCTATGGGTATACAACAAAGAAAGACATTTATAAAGCAAAACCAGGTAACTAATTTTGTATGAGTGTGTTTGTGTAATTCAGTGTGTGTGCATATATGTATGCATCTTTGTGTGCATGTGTGTATGTGAGTGTATGAGTTTGCGTAATACTGAACAAAGGTAAGCATTGCATTTTTTTAAGAATTATGATCAATATGTAAGATTCTTATACTCACATTCATTAAGATCAATTATCCATATTATTAATATTACAAAAACAGTCTATTCAACAGATGATCTTGGAAAAAAAATCTTTCTGTTTTCTGATAAAGTCATATAAAAATATATTACCAATTTAAATATATCAACAACTTTTAACTTGTTACAGTCACCTGTGATTCAATCAAGTTCTTGCTGTACAAATTTCTGTCAGACCTAACAGCTTCATACAGATTTTGCTGTTGTTTCAATTTTGTTTCTGCTTCAGCAATTTTCTTCTTGTAGTCAAAGATCTGCATCTCCCGCACTTTGACATCTTCCATATGTTGGAGAACCTGATAAGAGGAAGAGGGAAAAAGAAAAAAATGTAACAATCAAATAAATGCTAAAAATATATTATTTTTTGTACAAATATTTTACAGTCGAAGATTTGTTTTACATGATAAAAAGATTGAGAGACTGCCAAACCTTCTCTAGATTTTTTATCACTTTTTCTTACCCTTAATGAGTGTCCGTGTAAGTTTGTCAAACTATCTTTTTTGGTTTTAGGGTTTGCTTTTGTTGTTTTGTTTTGTTTCGTTTCGTTGGGTTTGGTGTTTGTTTCATATTCTTTATTTTTATTGTTACTTGGCTGTGGTGGGTTTTTTTATTTTATTTTATTGTTTAGTTTGTTATTGTGCTTTTGTTTGTTGGTTGGTTGTTGTTGGGTTTTTTTATGTCATTTTGTCTATTGTAAGATATATTAAATGAAAATGTTTGTTCTATTTATTTCATACAGATAAGTTAATTCCACATCCAAGTCCAAGTTCATTTTAACTTTAATGGCATTTAATTGAACTTCATGTTAGTGAGATTTTAATTAAGTTCCAAAATATATAACAACACTTATTCCATAAAGTTTTATGTTGTGTTTCTATCTCATAAATTTAAAAAGTAAATGAACGACCTAATAATATACATATTGGAAAATAATTTCTTAAAACCCTAACCGGTTGCTCTATAAAATCAGTTACATTTGTGATAAATGAATGACTTGATTCAATTTTGTAATGCATTATCAATTTTTACTAGAGCATTTATCATTTGCACCTAATGGCATTTAAAGATCATTAGACCTAATTGTATGCCCTTAACCTTCTTCTTCTTCTTCTTCTTCTTCATAAAAGCTGACAGACTCAGTCAACTGAGTATTATTGTCAACGCGCCATTAAAAGCTAGTATTTAAAAGTTAATGTTATATATTTTAGATTTTGTTTAAAATTACAACCAACATGTGATATAAAATGATATGATATATATAAGAACTTTACCTTTTGAGTGAGATCACTGGCTTCATTGATGTATCGATCTCTCTCTTTCTCTAGTTGGTAGATAATTTTACGTTGCTTTTGAGCTTCCTCCTTGTAGTTTTGAATTTCCTGTTCAAGGTTCTTCTTTGATTGCTCATGAAGCTTGACAAGATGAAGCTGTTTCTGGGTAGCTCCAGCAGCTTTCAATAAATTCTTTGAAAGAAAAGAAACAAAAATTTTGGTGGGAATAATATACAATTATTAAAACATTATAATCACAATTTTTAAGGAGAGGTACAATAAAAAGATGTTATAGTACATCATTCGTAATAACAATGACGATAATAATAACTAAAAAAAGGACAACATCAATATCAATGAATATAACTACATAGGGAAAATTCACAACAATACCAATAATGATTGTTTGATTATCTATAAGAAAAAAATCACAACTTAAAACATTGAAGACAAAAAATTAAAAATATTATTGTAGATTTCTTATATTAAAATATGTGCCTTCTCATACTAGAGTGTACTAAAATATTCTATCTGAAAAATTACCTTATTAAGAATGTCTCTTTCTCTGACCAGGTCATCAATGGCTTTTTTATCAGTTTCAGCTTGTTTCTTAGCAGCCTCAAGCTCTATAGGAAAAGACAGGAGATTTTATTAAGCTTGTATGTTAATGATATTATATGAAAAATGCGATTTTAATTTTAAAGTCAATGACTTAGATTATAAATGATGGTATAATTTGATAAATTGTAAAACAAAAAATGCTATGGACTAGGGACAATAACCATTCACTCAAATGTTATCATGTTCCTACCTCTTTCCAAGCCAGTGATTTGTCCTTTGAGGGTTTCTCGCTGCTGTTCAATATCAGCTTTGTTGTCTTCTACACTGCGAAGTTTTCGTTGAATAGTTTCACGCATTTTGTTTTGACGTTGAGTTTCTGCTTTCAAGTTGCTAACATCTTCTTCTTTTTGCTGTGAAAATTACCAAAGATATTAGTTTTTAAACATTGAAATAAATCATACATTGGAATGGCACATGGCAAAAGTTGTAGATTATGCTTATTTGTCATTAAATAATACAGTTTTACCTAATATACTTCATAATATTTAATAAGAATGTCTATTAAGCTATTTGATAAACAAAATCAAGTTGCAATACATTCATTTTTCTCTTTTGTTCCAACAAAAGTACAACTTCTATAAAGACCTACTTTTTTCTTCCATCGGACAAAAGACCATATCTTTATGTGTATCACTTTCAACTTAAAGATAAGATAAGATTTTCACCTGTCTTTACTGCACTCATGAAGATATGTATGGATACCGAATTAACATAAAGATACTGTGCTTTTTTCTTGTCTAGTACATGTAAGAGTTTCATAATAAGTAGATGTTGAAAATTATATCGCATCCCTGAAGCATATAATAACGAAAGGCAATGGAGAATTTCTGAAAATATTTACTTTTAGTTCAAGGGCCCGAGCTTGGTTCTCCTGAGCCAGCATGTCAGTGGACACAAGCTGGTTTTCATATTCAGCTGACAGTTTATTCAAACGGGTATTCAGAATGTCTGCATCTTTCAGTGTACGTTCACTCAGGACCTGATAGTAGTCAACAACAAATTCATTCAGCAAAATAAAATATTTAAACATATACCAAAAAATTTTGCAATCAAATTTACAATTTAGATATACAATCTCAACCATCAAAGTCTATCTATGCCATAAAGTTAATGATACAAAAAGAAAAGAAACAACATGCTTCTTAGTCTTGTTGTCTTATAAAAAATGGTAGCAGATGTAATACTTTTTCCCATGGAGTAAGTGTATAATTATTATAAGTGTAATTATTGTTAAGCATATTCTTCATCCAGCTGAATTATGAAATATTAACATGAAATGCTTGATGCATGCGCCATGTAATGTTGGCCTGGCAAACAATATGAATCATGTGAAGAAGATAAATATAAGTTGTACTAAATAGCAGAAGATAAATATAAGTTGTACTTCATAGCTTTTACCATTACAACCCAAGAATAATAATTTCATTTCATTTATTCCCTATAGTAAAAAGCCATTACCCTTTGTTCTCTCAACTGTTGATCCAGCTTATCTTTTTCCTGCTTGTAGCGTTCTATTTGGGCTTGCATGTTCTTGATGTCAGAACTCTTGCCATCCAACTCTGATTTAGCCTGGGTCAAGTCTCGTTCAAGTTTGTCTCGTTTTCTGGCTTCTCTCTGGGCTTCATTGTTACGAACTTGGATATCTTGATTCAACTGGAGAGATATATCATTATTTTAGTATTGTTATACTTTGTGGAGAATACAGACTATTTGATAATTACCTGTCTATATGGCTGTTCTTTCACATTTCCCTACATGCAGCAAAATGGGGTTAGCAATAGCAAAGACTGACATACAGTAAGATGTATCTTTGTTTAAATATATCCTCAATTTATGTAAATATTGATTCATACAATGTTTGCTTTTCAATATATATACATGAATAATTATTCAGACATTTTCTGACCTCTCACATAGCTAGATATCATTTGTGAAAAATAAAGGTGAAAAGGAAATAGATTAAATCTGAACCTCCATAATTTTCTCCTCAGCTTCAGCCATGTCCTCTTCAAGCTTTTGTACACCAGCTTTGGATGAAGCCAGTTGTTCCCTTAGTTTTGTTATTTCCTGTAGCTGCTCATCTCTTTCTTTAGTAAGATCCTCCTTGATCTTCAGCAATTCATTGACACTGAATGAGATGAATATTTTTGAGATCATTACATGTGACATCCCAATGACTGACAAAGTCAGATGAGCCTCAAGTATGATTCAATAAAAATCAAATGAATATTTGTTTGATACTTGACATATTAACATTATTTTCAAGTACATCCTGATTCAAAATTAAAGCTTTAATTTGAATGTTAAGCTAAAGTTCAGCATATTTGACATGATAATTAAGACCGCCATTTGAATATTAAGTTTAATTTTAAATAATTTTACATCATAATTAAAACTATAATTTGCTGGTGAAGTTGGATCTAATTTGACATTAAAGCTACAGCTACAATTGTTAAACGTAAACCTGAATAGATTCATACAATGAACATAATTCGACCCTATTAAAGCAAAAAATAGTTATATTTTGCTAAATTGCATACCAAAGTAAATCCTATAATTTAAATAGAATTGTTATTTTGATCCTCATATATGTCAATACTTAAAGCAATACCTAAACTGGATTAATTATTTCAAATCATACCTATGTTCTTGTCCCATGGTCAAACCAGCACCTTGTTCAACTAATTTGCTCAGCTGCTCTATTTCTGTTTTGAGCCGATGTGAGGACTCTTTTGATTTGGCTTCTTTCTCATGGGCAGCATCAACCATTTTCCAAGCTTTCTCCACTTCCTTTTAATTCAAAAGTACATTGAACCATTATTAAGTAAAGAAAAATTGAAAATCAACAGTTCATTCAAAGAAAATGTCTTAAAGATATATTAAAATCCATCTGTATTAAGAGTATAGCTGCATCAGTTACACCTCCCTATCCGTTAGTAGAGGCGCACCTAAATTGAAAAAGTGTTTATAATTGAGTATAATTATAATTCTACATTTATGAAGCAAATTACTTTAGTAATTATAATTCTACATTTATGAAGCAAATTCCTTTAGTATTTTAAGAACAAAATCTGTCCATTTTCTTCTTTCTAAAAACTATAAGTAATTTTTGTTGGCATCTATGTGGGAAATTGACTGTACAAACAAAAACATTGTCCTTAAATTTTTTTAAAAACTGATAGAATCATGAAGTACAACTTTTGATAATCATTATAATGAGTCAGTTTCATCTTGACAGGCAACATGTTGACTCAAACTATCGACAATGGTATCAGTGCGCCCTCCCTCTCAATAGGAAAGACTTGTGGCAAAAAATAAGCCTGGCCTGCCTCTATTAAGAATGTTTATTCAAGTAAGATCTAAGGATCAAGGGCAGTTGAAAACAGTTGAAAAGTTAGGGTTTTCACTCTATTTATCATGAACTTAATATGGATCCACAGGATGATTTTAAAAATATCATGGACAGTAAAAACAACGAAAGAGGAAGTCCTTGGCGAGAAAAGGCAAGAAAGAAACAGCATTAAAACAATAAGATATGAACAAAGAAATTTTTCGGCCAAATAAAATGATACCTTAAAAGAATTAACAAGTGAAAAGAAAGAGGGATTAAGATGCAGGGGAATACAAGATTTCCCTAATTTGACAAGCCTGTGCAACACAACGAGCAATATAAATAACCATTGCACATATGTCAGCATATGGATGCCAGCAATGTATAAATTCCACTTCAGATTCAGAACAGCTAGGGAAATGCACAAAAGGCAGAAGACAGGGAAAAGTGGCAAAATATGATCACCAACGTCCAGAGAGGGTAGGCTACAAATAAGTGAACAGGTATCATGAACACAATTAAGATCCATGTTAGAGTTCGACAGTTATATGGGCAAACCAGGTGGGTTAGACAGCTGAATGACTTAATGCTGTGGTTGTCTTAAGCATCAAAGAGAGAAGAAGATCAGAATAAACTCCATCTTAATAAGAAATCCTGTTTATCAAAATCATCAAAGCTTAATCAATTTCATCTTCAAAATTTGAAATAATCATATGGCTTATTGCTAAGCATTAAACAACCCTTACCTTTTTGAGGGAGGCAATGGTTGCCTGATCCTCTTGGGACAACTTTAAAGCTGTGGCCACTTTGGCTGAATTTGCAACAATTTCTGCATTTAATTCTCTGCATTTTTGCATTAGTCTCCTTTCACTCTCATGAGATTTCTTCAAAGCTTTATGAAGTTTCTCATATTCCAAGCGGAACTTCTCCAAACTTCGATCACCCGTAAGTTCAGCAAGAACCTGTAAAATTTGGCAATATATTGATTTACAGTTTTCTGAAAGTACAACAACAATGTCATCTTAAAGATGAATAAAAATTTAATAAGTAGGTCTCTTGAAACATTCAATATAGCTAGCCACCATGTCTCTTAGGCTATGATATTTTAGTTACTAGGAAATTCGGAATGAATATTGAAAACTTAACTTGACAAAAATCAATCATTTGGGGTAGAAAGTTCAATAAAAGAAAAAAGAAAGAAAAAAGAGATATGCTTCCCATCATAATAAAATCCTCGAGAAAAAAAAAATCAAAATAAGTGGGCTAATAAAGATATAGTGTATTGATCTCTTAACATCCATAATGTTTTCACAAGTACTATCTGAAGAATTTACACACTGAAGCAGCATTATTGTACATAGTGATCCTTTTTAAATCAATAGGATACTTTCCAGAATGCAACATCTAATTATATAATCATTTTCCTCCTGGTCAAAAACAAATAGACTTAGGCTTACCTCTTGAAAATCCCTTTCAAGTGCCTCAAAGGCACTATCATCAAAGGACGTTTTATCTTTCTTCTCCTGAAAATAAAACAAAGATGTAATCATTGATATTGCCTCCATATTCTAAAAGTACATGTCCATCATCTTTGATTTTAATCAAGATCTTTGATAAGTTCTACCAAGTTGATGGAATGCTGTTGTTGATGCTCCTTTTATCATGAGAAATTTTTTGAAGACTGTCTTCTATATGAAACACAGACCCTGTGTAATTAATACAAAATATACCTTTATACCTTCTTTGCACGATGTAGTGAGCTTTTTAGAATCAATTTAGATCTAGGATTATTAAAATTCAAAACTGTAGCAAAATTCTGATCAAGATGTGTTACATCCAAATCTAGACGTTGTTTTCTTTAGGCTACTCATTGAAAATGACTAGAATGTTATGTTATGGTGTCATTCTTCGCGTTTGGGACAACGATTATGGCTCAAACAAGCCTTAGGAAATTATATGAACAATGAAAAATTGAGTGGGAATGTTTTTCCTTACCTCAGTCATTTTGACTTTTGAGAAAATGGATTGTCTTTTTATCTACAAAAAAATTACATTCAAACAAGCATAATATTTTCCCTTAGCGAGGGCATAATCCTTCGAGAAGCTAACGGAAGTTGCGTCTCGTTTCTAACATCGCTTCGGTTGCTAGGCAATAAGTGTGGTTGTGGCCCTTGGTATATTTATGGCAGAGTGATATGCTCTTGGATTCCTAAGGACGTGCTACCATAGACTATTTTAGTAGTATATGTTATAATCTGTTTAATTAAACTAATAGGCCAATAATATATTGTCAAGCAATATGGACACGTTTCACTGATGCGAAACTGTAGATCTATGAAATTGTCACGTTGAACTGCGTGTATGCTCACTAGGAATGAACTAGATCCATAGGAATAAACTTCTATGTTGTTGAGCATCACACTTTTGTTTTGTTTCAATACAATATTATGTTTTCATTGTGATGTATCTTGGCAGTGAGTCTGTTTAAGGGCCGCTACAGAATTGTGAGTTGTGACTAGCTTGGGTGCCAATTAACACTTTCGTACTCATCCCATGTTATTCAATACCGTAGCCAACCCCAATAACAAATCATTCTTTCTCTAACTCCCATCTCTCTCTCTCTCTCTCTCTCTCTCTCTCTCTCTCTCTCTCTCTCTCTCTCTCTCTCTCTCTCTCTCTCTCT
>JBCJKE010100225.1:0-10000 GCA_039654525.1 Melibe bucephala | reverse complement strand
CACTCTTGACTGAGCTTTCCGGTCGGGTTTTCCTTTAATCGAGGTCAGGGAGTTTGATAGCATTGGCAGAACTAAGCGACGCCTCAACCGACGATTGGATAATGGTGGTAAGTTCAAAGTTAGCCGGACATAATTTTATCATTTATTTTGTATGGGTCACTTGCTGGGATATCTCCGAGTCAACGTTGGTCAGAATGCTACGAAGAATTCATACTGGAAACCTCATCCTGTGTCACCCGACATTGTTCATCCTGTGTCACCCGACATTGCTTATCCTGTGTCACCCGACATTGTTGCCCTCCAGAGCTGAAACTGCCATCCCAAAGCAAAAGGCATGTAGAAAAATATAAGTTTTCTTTTCTTATTCTTTTATATAACGTTTAGTTCTCCCTTTCAGAAAGAAAGTTGGAAAAGTAGTCATACGCCGCAGTTTACAGGGTCAAGTATTTCCATTTCCTATTACAGGCTTTTGATGCGCTTCAGAATGGGCGTCTCCAGAAAGTTCCTGACTGCTTTCGTCAGGATCCAGTGTCTTCAGGTTGACTGGCTTTCTTGGGCTTCTTTTTAGCAAGAACGCAAACTGATCTGAATTTAGTGTTGTATTTATAATACACGAAAAAGTTGACTGCTGAACCTATCATTTCAGTCACAAATATTGGTACGTACACAAAAATGAAAAATATATGGTACTTTTTTTGCAGACTAAATTCTGGAACAAAGATTCTTCCCAGAACCAGAGCGAAGTAAGGTGAGTTGGTGCATACAAAGATAAGGGAGATGAGCCCTACTTGCTTGAGGGCTTGCATTTCCTTGGTGTTATTGGGATTATCTTTACCGTCAGCGGTGTCTTTGTTCAAACCTACATTGGCTTTCGTGTCTTGCCTGAAGCGTAGGGATTTCTTCAGAGAAACAGAAATGACAATCAGGCATAACAATACGATGATTTGGCCTCCAAGGTTGAAAATAAATCCCAGCAAAATGTCGGGAAAGACAAAGTAGATTTGACTGTTGGGCAAAATCACAGCTCCAAGTTGGGTTGAGTTGTACTTTTTTATCGTAGAGGGCACTTCCGTTACTATAAATCTCGAACAGGACAAACTGATTGGAACGAAACAGGCCAGGAAAGAGACAATTAGAAAGCAGTAAGTTTTGAATTTGGTGAACATTCCTTTGACGTGGAATGGAATCAACACACACAGGCAGCGCTGGACGGCGAGAAATGTGGTGATTAAAATCGCCATTGTGACGAAGGCCTTTCGGATGATATCTACGTAAATCGTTGTGATACCCGGCTTAATCCGGAACCATAATTCTAAATCTTCTTCAAAAATCTCAAAGATGCAACATATTATTTCTGGCAACATCAGAGTACAGTTAAAGAAATCGCAGATGGCCAGGGCGAAGAAGGAGATGGTCACACTGTCGTCAAGGCCCATCCTGATGAACGTGTGCAGGTTGACGAAGTTGGTGAAAATGCCTCCTAAACAGAACGATAGCCAGAAGACCATGACTGATTTGCGAAACAAAACGACGGCATCAAAATGCATATCAACGAGTGAATTCATCACCTTGGCCATTCCCTCTGTACTTCTCACTGTTGACGAAACGTTCTCCATGGTTGTGAAGGAGATGCCCGAGTTCGGCTGTTAAGTGTACAACACTTCTTTACGTTTCTTTACCGAATAGGCTTTTGGTCCTTCGGATGGGATCCTGTTAGATATTACAACTATATCAATAATGGTAGTATACAAACAAAAATTAAATCAACCACTTATTGTGACCCCATTTCCTCAACTCCTCTTGAAACTGATTCACAGACTGCATAGACAACTAGCACTCGATATGTCGCATCCATGCTCTATCTGCCTTGTCTACAGTCATTATTATTACTTTAAAAGTATTATCAGAATCACTAATATCATTATCATTATTATTATCATTAGTATGTTGATAATAACGCGTCCCAGCCCCAGCTCGTGTTCATACAGTCAAATAACATATGTTCTCCTCGTTCGTATCAAATTCAATCACAAAAATATAACTTCTTTTAAAAACTAAAATTTACCCCAAATTAGCTGAATAACTATTATTAAATATGAATTTCTCAAATTGCTTCTGAATATACATGGAAAAGACAGAACTAGATACACATATTTATTATTGGCTAGATAATGAAAATATGGGCACTTCGATTGGCTGAGTTAATATGTGTTTATATTATAGAATATTTCAGGCTTGGTATAATACGGTCAACTGGAAAACAACCGCAATTTGAAATAGGGGGTTAAATATAAACCAGAATATATGTATTATATAGTAGCATCTGTAACATCTGGGGCTTGCAAACTACTCTGTAACATCTGGGGCTTGCAAACTTCTATAACACATCTCCCAGTTAAATATAATGGATCATTTAGAAAAGTTTGATATCATAAACAACATTTATGACGATTTTCTTAAATATCTGTAACATCTGGGGCTTGCAAACTACTATAACACATCTCCCAGTTAAATATAATGGATCATTTAGAAAAGTTTGATATCATAAACAACATTTATTGCGAATTTAGAAAAATGAAGATGTGAAGCACAATTAATAATAAAAGTAAATGGTTTCGGCAACTGCTTACATAACTGATTCACAACAGATGCTGTTCTTTGAGATTTTACGAATACTTTCGATAAAGCACAATAAATGAAGAATCAACATGGAATACGAGACTGACTTCTCGATTGGACGCCATTGCTCTTATAAAAAGAACTTAAAAAGTAAATAAGTCAAACTTCAGACCTTTTTTTTTCATTTAATATTCAAGAGCACCACTGTATTTGTTAATGTTTATTATAAACAGCATCTTGTCCCACAAAGACCAAACCTGAGACTGTTAGACCTTAAAGCCCACGATAGCATTTCCTTTTACTCAGAGAAGAGAAACAATATTATTACTGTAAAGAACTCCAAAAGGATCTGAACTGACTGCTACTGTGTGAAATGAACTGGAATATGGAATCACACAGAGAAAGATGCCAACCAATTATGTTATAAATTTAAGATAAACTAACAGAGGAAAAACAAACACTTAAACAAGCAAATCTCACAAGCTACAAAAGATTCAAAATATCCAGGTATTATTACAGGTCATAACGACAATGGAAAAACTAGCACAGAGCCATGTGGAAGAAAGCCAATGACCAGTAATCACTTCTAAAATGCAACACCAACATATCAAAAAGAAAAAAAAATACCACTCTATTAATCCCCGTAGGGAAATTATCTTTTGGTTTTTAACCGAAAACCGAGCGTCAGCCGCAAGAGCAGCGCCGCAAACGGAGGCAATTTGTGTTAAAAACCTTGACCAGGGGTTTAATCACAGTCTCCCCAACGGGGCTCAAACCCACAACCTCTCGGTTGCGAGTCCAAAGCGCTGCCGCTGAGCTACTGTGACCAAGTAGTGGTACAGAACAATTTATAACCAGTTGTGGAATACTTCAGGCGGTTATCGAATCCGCATCATCAAGTTGAGGATATTATAGAACAAGGGCAAAACTTCCGACTGAGTCATAACACACAACCATAACTATGCAATTTATTACAAAAGCCAAAATCGCATTTTGCTCCCTTGAGAGAACAAAAGAACAAAATGTTACTTATCAAAGAGCGAAGTGGAGCATTTGATTACCAAACTTTTAAATGCTATCAATGACCAAGCAGTCCATCATTAGAAGAAGCTAATATAAAAACTGGAAAAACGAGAGATGGTGCTCCAGCATTTATATTGCTATCTTTCAAATAAATAATAAAGATTAGTCGGTCTTTTGTAATCGTGTTATCCCAGTACATTAAAATAATAGAAAATATCTCAAGTAAAATGCAGAGATGCTGATTGTAAAGGGACTAAAATTTCAAACACTGAGATGTGAGTACTAAGAGTGGAACTACTTTTCAGTTTGTTGACAAGTATCCTCAACGTAAGTCAGTTTGTCAGCTATTTCGATGATCTGACTTGAAGACTGTTCTTGCCCGGATGGCAAAATGTTTGACGTTATTCTTTAAGATTTAGATGTAACTCTGGCTTTTATTGGTGACGACTTTACAGAATAAAAACATAACTATCTAACTTCCAAAAAACGCTGTCGGGAAAATAGAGGCATGTCGGGGTCATGTGTTGAAACGACCCAACTCACTGTTGTAGTTTTATTTAAATTTCCCCGTGTAGATTTTTATTAGGTCCATGATACGTTTTCACGCCTAGGGTTTTCTCATCAAACATCACATTACGTGTGAAATGAGCCATCATTACCACTATTGCTACCGCTGATAAAACCCTACTTTAACATAATGTGAAAAAGAACGACATTGGCAAGGTAGGTGTTTTATATCTGTAAAAGTTGTTGCACGCCGACACCTCGTTCATCAGATTCGCATTGAGTTGTATTCAGCCATCAATAATACCATTATTATATTGTTACTACAAGCATCAGTAATGCACCTATTTCCCAACAACTGTAGATTTTCCAAGTAATGATGATACTTATAGGTCTAAATTATTCTCTGTTCCACATAGACTTTGGCAAAAAGGCAATTGATACATCTACACTTTGGGGCAAGTTTAGGCAAGAGGATGCAAAGAAAACTAGAATCCAATTTGGACACCAATTTCAAAAGTTCGATATTGCTACAGGCTTAAAATACAACTGATGTACATAAGTATAAATGTCCAATTTCATACAATACGCTTCCTTAATAGCAAAATTTTGTTTCATTATTATACTCAACGATCACTCGAAAACTTGGGTTCATAATTCGAAGACCTTTTGTATCAGATTTATTCTTCAATTCTATCAATTCTACTTAAATTCTACATTACAGTAATTTGTGAATTTCTCGCATTAGATTTCTCACCATTTTGCTCATGTAAATATGTTTCCCTTATCGAAATAGCAATTGAACCAACTAGACACTTGGCTTAAAAGGATTTCAAGAACACCCCTCGCCGATACAGTGATAGGCTGCCTAGCTGAATGAAGAACACTCGTAATATCTTCAGAATTATCTTCCTGTTTGAGGAAAAAAGATTATTTCCAAACAAAAATGACAGATAAAAGTCTTTCAAGCTTTGGTTGCTGGAAAATTATGAAAAAGTCGCAGAGTGCATGTTTGTGTTTGAGCGAGTGTGTGATAGCGTGATTCGTGAATTTCTACGCATCCGTTACTGTGGATATCGGCGGGCGCAGATAAAAAAAAGTATGTGGGGGGGGGGTGTTTATCGATATATAATATGGATGCTATTGGTGCAGCCATTACAAAGGCATTATGGGGATAATAGCGTATATTTACATATGAATAAAGTAGTCATAGCGTGCAATAACTGAGTGAATCGTAACAATGCATGAACAAGATATTAATTTTGTGTACATGGATCTGCAGCCCTCTTCCATGAAGTATGCAATCTGTAAACAGAATCGCTGGTATTATGTATTCAGATAAACTGATGTCAAAAATTGACTGAATTTAAATGATGTTCCTCGTTGATGTCAACTTATTAATTAACTGTCTTGGAGAAAAGCAATAACATGAGTTTGATAGGATTATGAGGGTATATCACAGCTCCTCCAAGTTTCTTGTGAGAATCTAGTTAGTTGTATGACTGGTGAAAAACATGAGCATTGAAGCAGCTGAAATTGCCTGATGTGTGATTTTTTAAATATATTTATGTTGGTTTCGCTTCGTTTTTGGATAGTTTTTATTGTTTGGTTTGGTTTTAGTTTTTTGGTTTTTGTTGGGGGTTTTTGTGGTTTGATTTTTGGTTTTGTTTTGTTTTTTTTTCTTGTTGCTGTTGTTTTTGGGTTGTTGTTTTGTTTTTTTGTTTTTTGTTTTCTTGTTGTTGTTGTTGTTTTTTGGTTTGTTGTTGTTGTTGTTGTTTTGTTTTTTTATTTTGTTTGTTTGTTTTTTGGAGGGGGGGGGGGGTGGTTTGAAGTGGGTGAAGTTTTTTTTCCTTTAAGTGTGTTTGTTTTTTGTCCCTTTCCTTCGTTCTGTTTCGCATCTTTCTGTTTGTTTGTTCTTTGTTGTTTGTTTCTTGTTCTTGTTGTTGTTGTTGTTGTTGTTGTTGTTTTGTGTTGATTGCTTACTTAAGTGTTTTTGTTAATGTCTTGTGTGTTTTATCATGAATTATATTTATGCTTTTTTGTTTATTTTTGTTTTAGCCTTGTTTCATTTTGGGGTGCACGTTAGGGTAAGGTATAACTTTTTCGTGTGTTTGCAAGTTAGGGTAAGGTATTACTTTTTCGTGTGTTTTTACTTTTGTAGTTTTTGATTTTTACTTTTTGTTTGGTATTGTTTGTTTTTATTTGTTTGGTTGACTTTGTTGGTGTCATATTTATTTTTTAATGTTGATATCGTTGCTTTTGGTTCCTTTTCGTTCTTTGTATTATCGACTTTTTATGGTAATAACGTTTCTTGCTTCGTTTGATTTTTTATTGTATCGTTGGTGTTTTTATGGCCGCTTTTACTTCCTCTTCGTTCTTTATTTGGTTGGTGTTTTGGGATTTTTCGTTTTACATTTTAAAAAATATTTTTGGGACCGTTATATCTGCTGGTGCTGCATTTTTGTTTTTCTTTTGTATGGTTGGGATTTGGGATATTTTGGTTTTGTTTTTATTTGGTTTGACAAAACGGGTGTTTTCCGCCTCTTGTCCTGTGGTAGCCAGGATAATTAAGTGCTTAGTCCCATCGGAGACGGACGATAAACTAGGAGATCCCGTGTGCCTCGCATGTAAAATAACTATCAGTGCTTACAGTTGAAATGAGCACACCATATTTGCAGCCACCCTTGCAAAATTCAATCCTTACGAAAAAAAATTTCTTCGGACCCATTCACCCCTAGAACCTCTCCCACTTATACTTATTGACCGGTTCATTACTCTGATTATAAGTCGAAGAGGCGACGATTGGGGGAAGGGAGTATGGCTGGGTGTGACTACCATCCACACTTCTCGTAGAATACTGGCCCACTCGTAAAAGAAAAGTTACATTGCTACAAGATCGTCAATATCGACCCAAAAAGCCTGCCTATCATCTACGCACACCCAAATTCAAATCAAGCCATGAGCTTTCCTGGTTGGTTGCACCTTGACTATCATTCACCTGAGTTATAAACCCTATACTGCTAGACATGGATACGTTTATACTGGGTAGGCCTTTTAATATGTCAATAATGAGACTAAACGATTTTACATTTTCTTATGTGATTGTCCGTAGTCTTTGTATTATAACGATTCACCTTTTCAACTTGACAGGACAAAATCCCACACAGATCAATTTGAAGATGCCTGTACCTCAGACTATTCATATGACTCAGGGCTTTGATAGTGAAACTCCAAGATGACGACTTCTATGTACAAAATATTGATTGCCAAGCACCCAGAATTACGTCAATGTCCAAAGCCTTGATTACCAAACACCCAGATGACGTCAGTGTCTAAAGCCTTGTTTACCAAACACCCAGATGACGACGTCAGTGTTCAAAGTCTTTCATTACCAACCTCCAAGACGATCACCTTCATTATAAATCAAGACCATCGTTACCCAAATTGCAATGACTGCAATCACGGCAGTGCTAATATTTGAAATATTTTATGAACAGAAATATATCAGCAAAATATAACCGTCACCATTGTGTCAAAAGACCAATAATAATTATCACTAGAACCCGGATAGCCGCATCAATGTTCTAACCATTCATTACTAAACAGCGAAGTGACGCTTTCAATAATCAAATTCCTTGTTGGAAAACCTCATACTCAAATTCCGAAATCCTCACATCTTTAAGACGACGCAAATACTCACAGCCATAGGCATTACATTGCCAAGATAAGGACATCCATTTCATTTTAAGCCCTGATTAAAAATAAAAGCCCTATATTAACTCCGGGGGAGGATTCGTCTATAGGATCAATCCCGAAGGAAGACCGGAATAGACCCATGCGTCAGCCGCAGTGCAGCGCCTCCAAGGAGGGCATTAGGGGTGAATTTTCTTGCCCGAGGAAAAAACCGGATACCGAAGCGGGGCTCGAACCCGTGTTCCCACGGGTTACAGTGCAATGCCTTAACCACTCGGCTACCTGGCCACCTGATTACAAAGTCCTTAAACATTTACTTCGAAACTCAAAGCGATGATTACCTAATATTGCAATAAAATGTTCCATTCGAATATTCAGCCTTAAGGACTTGGATATCTTCATAGGACGACACAGTATGCCGCTTATATTTGTTTTATTTTTTTGGAATGCAAATTTTTTTCATTTCCCAATCAAAACTTCTTTATTTAAGGATTTTGACGACAGTAGGGTGCGAGGATTCTCTTCTTTTCTTTTCTTTTTTTTTTTTTTTATCTATTTCCATTCGGATTCTGCCTTGTTAAAACGAAGCGCAGTATATTATTATGAAAAGAAAACAAAGAATATACTGCACTTCTTTTCTACACGGTAGGGTTTGGGCCATCAAACCTGGCAAGCATCCATATGCTACGGACCCAAGTACACGCTCGCATCGTTAAGAGCGTCCTGAACCCTCTGGACATGTATGTAACCCTCCACTGATCGACCCCCCAGATCGAGGGGACTGTGGTAAAAGAATTGTCGGTAAATGACCTCTCCATTCTCGTCTGTAGCATGATGTAAAGCCGTAGGCTTCGATGATTTCTACCACTACTGCTACTATTACTATACAGCTGCTGCTGCTGCTGCTGCTGCTACTACTATTACTACTACTACTACTGCTGCTGCTGCTACTTATACTATTACTACTACCACTACTACTACGATTGCTTATACTACTACCACTGCTACTACCTCTACAACCTCTACTATTACTACTACTGCTACTACTACTACTACTACTACTACTACTACTACTACTACTACTACTACTGCTGCTACTTCTACAACTACAACATAATGTACTACTGCTACTTTACTACTACATATACTACTACTACTGCTACTACCTCTACTGCTACTACTACATTACTACTACTACTACTACTACTACTACTACTATTACTGCTACTACCTCTACTGCTACTACTACTACTTATACTACTACTACTATTAGTACTACTACCACTACTAACACTACTACTACTACTACTTCTACTTATACTACTACTATAATTACTAGTACTAGTACTTGTAATATTACTACTTATACCACTACTTTGTTATTGGTGTTGCTGCTGCCTTTAATACTACAGCTACTATTGATACTGCTACTTCTTCAAATAATACTCGACTATACTACTGCCAATGCCAGCACTCATAAAAGGACTGTTATTGTTTTTATCGTGTTTCATTACTCTCAATTTTGCTGGTTGCATTGAAAACCCTGCATCTTCATATAATTAATATTTTCAGAAACATGTTTTGATTCCATTACCACTCTTATGCAACTATAGCTATTGATATTCCATTTTTGGGGCTCACACGATATATGTTTATATTGCTGTGTTGTTATTTTGCTACGAAAAATAAACTCAAATTATTAAAAATTAAGAAATTTTTTTTTATTTTAGTAGAACTGTTTTCCTGGTAGCCACATTACATATACCTGGAAATTAATACATTTTTCATTGTTATTCCCCCTCATAGAAAAAAAATTGTTGTGGGTCTTTATTATTCAAATTTCAACTTGTTGGCCGTTTTTATTTTGTTTTGGGGTTTGTTTGTTTGTTGTTGTTTTGTTGTTGTTTTTTCTAGTTTGCTTTTTCATGTTGTTGTTTTTTTTGTTGTTGTTTTTTTTTTTCTCTGTTCTTTTTGTTTGTTTTGTTTTGGGTTTGTTTGTTTTTTTGTTGTTGTTTTTTTTTGTTGTTTTTTTTTTGTTGTTGTTGTTGTTTTGTTTGTTTGTTTGTTTTTTTGTTTTGGGGGGGTTGTTTTTTGGGGTTTTTTTGTTTTGTTTTTTGTTTTGTTTTATTTGTTTGTTTTTTTTGTTGTTTTTTTGTTGTTT
>JBCJKE010100114.1:0-11146 GCA_039654525.1 Melibe bucephala | reverse complement strand
ATCTGCAGGATTTTGAAAATGTCATGACCACTATGGCAGGATTTTTTTGGTCTGTTCACATGCACCCCTGGTCATAGTAGAAGAACGAAATTTGCATTGAAATATTTTTCATAGTGCTTATTCACTGTGGTTTATGCAAGTGCCTTTGCTAATGGATTGGATGTCGTTCAAAGATTCAGTGATGCAACATATTGCTATTATCAACCATATAATATTATAATTGTATGAAGTATGTCATTATCACATTTGAGAATTGTATGCATTATTTCTATTCGTATTCATTATATATATACAATCACATAGATTGTTTCATTGTTTCATGTCACTCTTTTCTAGATGTTCTAGCCAATCCATTAGGTGAACTGTCATCCAGATTATCAGACTACCACAAAGCTCTTTATTTTGCTGAGGAAGAATTATCAGACGGAAGGATCAACAAAATACAAATCCTCCACAAAGGATTGCAGGTAAAATTCAGCTTTTGAACATTACAGGCAGTCATTAAAATATGAACTAAGCCAATAATTTATGGTTGCAAAGTAACATTTTGTGGAGAAAATTAATGCTTTAATTCCCCAGCATGTTAAAATCAGAAAAAAAATAAGATCTGTAAAGGTTTGGCAACAATATGATGAATGGAACAGCATTTTGATGGAAGCATGAATGGGTTTATTTCAATTTTGAAACTCCATTTAAATAGATTTTTTTATTTTTACCTCATCCAGACAATCCACAATCTGCAGAAGCGGGCTCAAGCTGGGTTTCCTATCAGGGAGGACGAAGTTCCACCCCCAGTCGCTATTCCAAATGATAGCGGTGAGGATTTACTTCCAGTTGTATCAACTATTGTTTTGCAATAAGTTGTTTGAATTACTTGTTTGCTCTTGGTTAACTTTTCATGTCCTGTCATGCAGAAGTGTAGAGCATCAAATTTATCTTCAAATTCATCCCTCCATATCTTTAAAATACAGTTAAACCCCTCAAATCGACCTTGTTTAATTGGCAACTTGGGAAAGCAGGACAGAATCTCAAAGACTGAAATTTTTAAGACTTGCAAATTCCCTAAAAATGTTTGTTTTCCTTCATTTTTACAATGAGGAAATAAATCCCCATTTTACTTGTCATGGCATTGTCACCAACTAACCAATTTCACTGATGGCATGGCCAGAAGATTCTGATTTTCATTTTCTGCACTTGCTCATGTTAGCTATTGATTGTAGTAAACTAGTATAGGCTAGTTCTGACCTATTGTTAAGTGCTTTATGTTTCACTGCTGTAGTAAGTGGCAGCCATGCTAAGTGTTAGGTATACGGGTTGCCGAGACTTGGGGGTAGGTGGGTGAGGTATCATTTTGGACAGTCATATTTCAGACAATTATGTTCAGGGCCTTGTACAGGTGTGATTTTTTTTTCTGTTTGTTCAAGCTCCATGGGTGATCTGTACATATTTATTAGTTATTTTTAACAACAAATTTTTGAATGCAATTTTTACATAGAAGCAAGACAAAGAAAATGGATGAAAATCAGTAATTTTTTCAAGAGAAAAACTTAGGCCTGGATGAAAAAAACAAAACAAACCCATTAAATTGAAGAGCCATAACCATCACACTTAGCTTATGTAGGGCTACCCTTAAAGGTGATTGTCTTGCTATTTCAGGACCAAAATATCCCACTACAGGGAGAAAAGCAAATTCCTCATTGAAGCTGCAAATTGGGAAACATGATTTTCAAATATCCCAACATTCCTTTGTTATTAGAATAAAACCTTTTCGTACTTAAAGATCTTGAAATTAATCATGTTTAATGTGATATGGTATTTATTGAATAGATCATAACGAAATAATGATCATGGGAACTGGGTTTTTTTTTTCTCTCTACAGAATTTGATAATAATGCTGTGAAGACAATAACAGAAAGATTAGAGCAATACAATGCCATTCTGAAGACTTGTCAACAATCCTCAGGACCAGATCGTAGACGAATCTCAAAGATTCAGAGTGGCATTCGTGTGAGTTTTTCACGGAAATGATATTTATATGATGAACCACCCCAAAAATGAACTTTGATCTTGCAACATTGGCATAGAGTAAATAGAATTTAATATGGGTGCACATATGTGCAAAAAAAATTTTTTTTTTTTTTTTTGAAACCTTGTCAAAAAATTGTATACATCCTCCTTCCTCTGATTAAAAAAAAAACAACCCAAATAAAATACAACTACATTGCAGCGTCTTGAAATGCTACAAATCTTACCATAAAATACACTATGATTTCTCAGGTATCACATATATCTAGACCTAGGATATAGCTTCAGGGTAACACCAGTTTACTGTAAACACTTGCATAGCAGGCAATAAACAGCTTTGAATGGAAAACTCCATTCTTTCACAGTATGAATGTATATAAATCATTTCTGTTTTTTCAGACTTTAGAATTTTTGTTGACAAGAGCTAAAGCAAAACGACCTGTCTGGCGAAAAGACATTCCAGGAGAGTTTGAGTATGGCTTAACTAATGTGGGTAGGTCTTTTAAATTTGTCTTTCTTACTTTCTTTTTTTTTTTTTTTCGCCAGTAATAAAATTTTGTATAAGTATAAATTATGGCTGGTACAGTCTGGAAATTTTGGAATAGGAGCATTGACTTTACTTGACTTTAACTTAAAGTGGTTGAGGCTCATTGTTTATTTTTATTTTTATTTTGAGAAATTCTATTGGTCTTGAAAAATGCATATTTTAAAGACCTTTGGTATATTTATCTTTTTACCATATTAAAATTAAAATGGTTGTACATGTTTGAAATAAACAAAGTTTACATGTCTTGGGTTTTGGTTGGATGTGTTTAAAATAAACAAAGTTTACATTTCTTGGGTTACCATTGCCAGAATTAATGCTCAAAATTGACATTTTACTGGGAACATCTTAAACTTCATGTCATTTTCTTAAACTCACAATAGATATGATAGTGCACAGTGGAGTCTTCTTTGAGAAAACACCATATGACCAAAATATTTTGCTGAGGTGGAAATCAAGAATTTAAGGAAATATAAATAGCTTATAGCTGTCAAGTTTGTGAAATGTGCAAGTTCATGAAAAAAGTGAAATTACCAGTGCTTAAAAGTCAGTCGATGGAAATTAATTAAAAATATGCAGTCATTGACAATTATTAAAGAGTAGGATGGTTGCAGTCGAGATTGAATACAGACAGACTCTGCATCCATTAGGTCAACCCATAGGTTGTTTCACACATTCTATGTACACAGTCAAAATATTTCAATACATAGCCTTCTTTTTGGCTGAATTTCTTACACAGGGAATTTCGTGTATTAAAGGAAAAAGCTTGACTGCCTTGACTTTAAGGGGATTCCACTGTATTATATTCATTATTCTTGAGCCACTTCTAAAAGTTTAAGAGCTTGAAAAAGAAGTTGTATTAGTTTCTTCAAAGTTGTTTGTAATATAAAAATACTAATATCTGTATGTGAATACTTTTTAGCATCCTCCCAACAAATGTTACATGTTCCATCTCTAATTTTTAGCACTCTTTATTTTTTCACAGATGACCAAGATGACTCACGCTCTAGCAAAATATTCAAAGCAAAGACTATTATACAGCTACAGTCATTGATAAAGCGTGTATCAAAAGTCAGGTGTGAAAGGCAGGAACAACAAAATGTGGCCCAGGACTTGAATCAGGTCTGAATTTAATTTATTCTCAATAGAAATTCACATTTGTGTTATTGCTTTTTAAAAAGTATTCAATGTTGTTATGGTAAGTGATAATAAAATACAATAAGGCTTCCAATGTTGTTGATCTTTTTGGTGACAGAATCCTAAATTAAACAACTCAGATTCGTCGCAATATTACTCGTTCTATGTTGTGTGTTGCATAGTAATTTCATGAAGAATTTATTTTGAACTGTGCCCATATTTTCTTTTAAGTCATATTCTTATTTTTGTCATTGTAGCTATAACAAGATGGTGTTATTTCTAATTGGTTCGATTTTTTTTTCTCTAGATTAAAGATAGGAAGAGTGACAATAGAAGGCTTTAAATATCCTTTTCTTAATGGATAAGTTGAAAGACAACATCAATATGTCTATTTTCTAATGGTTATTAATTCATACTTAAAAATCGCACCTTTTTGAATTTCTCATTGTTATCGTCATTCCAGAAATTACAAGGGTTGGTGCAGTCACTGTCGTCTACTTCAAGTCCTCAAAAGATTGATGTACAGAGCTTGATTCATCAAGTTGAAGCCTTAGAAATGATGGCAGGTAAGGTTAATTTTTATTTCTCGGTTTCATTATAATTGTTTTTAACAGGCCCATATTCTTATTTAAAAATCTATATTTTTTGTGAAAACATCTGTCAAGGAAATAATTGAGAAAATGATTACGTTATTTCAATGAAACTGTTAAAGAGATGATGATGTTCATGTTTAATTGTGTGAAAATGAAAACAAGACAGTAAAGGTTTTATGAAATGAGAAAGAGATAAAAATGTAAGATATTCTTGGACATGTTGAATAAAAAGGAACAAATTTAAAAAGAAGTCTTACAAGGTCTTTGTGTAAAACTAATTAAAATTCTTTTCAAAGATGATATTAATGCCATGGAAACAAAATAAGCAAGTCATCCCCGACGCTACTACTGTTTTTAATTTTTTCAGCTAATTTAGTATTAGCAAGAGTAAAACTCCCTTTCTACCAGTGTATAGCAATGTTCTAATCTCTTCTCTCACAAGTTACATCTCAAATAATGTGCATTTTATGAAGAATGCTGCTTAAATAAAAATTACAATTCTGTCGTCAATTCAACAAAAAGAAAGAAATGTATATAATGTTCATTGTATTTTTAGACAGCAAAACAGAATCACAAGTGGGATCGGTGCCTGTACAAAATCATCCAGACGATTTAGCTCTTATTGAGACTCGCATCAAAGAATATACTGCAGCTGCTGTAAAAGCCAAGCGAGAAGGCCTTGTCAATAATGCCATCAAGCATTTGAAAGTTGTCAAGGTGAGTTGGATGAAAGTGATTAGCATTATTTACAGTATCAGATTAAAATATGGGTACAGGGAGAAGAGTGTATTGAAATTTACAAATGAAAGCTATTTTTGAAGTAACAGATTTTGTTTACTTTATGAAGAAAAGTTAACAAAAAAGCCCTCAATCAAAATCCTAAAAGATTTTTTTCTTTCTGTTATTGGGAAAAGTTAAAAAATACAAACAACTAGTCAAAACAGCAAGACCATTGTTTTGTCATAACATGTTGCAATTTTCTCTTTCTTTTATTCCAAGGATAATAAAAATAGGAAGGAAAAACCACAACAAAACAATTTGTACCCACAAGATAAAAAAACTGAAAAGATACACGCCATGTTTAGGACTGTATAAAACGAAATATCAACAACTAGCAAAGAAATAAGACCGTTAACTCACATTGTCGTTTCTCTCCTTTATTTCAAAAGACTTTAAAAGCACCAAACTGTCAAGAAAATTGTATTAATCCATAATGGGTTTTTTCTTTTCTCCTTTTATAAAGGGCTTAAAGCCAATGAAGGAGATCTTAGAGAAAGGTGGAAGTGTCGACATCACTCTGGTAAGGATTTCAATGTTTTTCTCTTCATAGTTTAGAATACCAGTAGCTGAAATAACCTATCAACTTGAAGCTCACGACAAAGAAAGATCTTGAGCATGTATGTTCTATAGCCCATTGTAGACAATAGTTGAAGTAGGTGACAAACAGCATGAAAGAGGTCTCCAAGGTATCCACAGGGAAAGTGAAAAGCTTGACAACTATGTAAAGTGATCTCCAAATCTTTGACAAGACTCCTATCTTTTCTGCGGCTATTATTTCACTCGCCATTTTTAGTGATGTCATCAGATGCACAATGTTGGGGGTGGAAAAAAAAGGGGGGGGGGGGAACTGCAGATATGTTTTCAAAAGATTTGACATCTAACTCTCAATCAGTCTTTGGTAAGAAGTTAAGGAGATAAAAAAATTAGGGAAAAAGCATGTATAAGTCACATCTATACAACAACAACAATAACAAAAAAAAAAGTGTAATGGACAATTAAAGAGGAGTTATACTTTCACTTTGTTTTTTTTTTATGATATTTTTTTTCCCTTAGGTACCGCCTCCTCCAAGAGAAGACACACCTTTGGCAGAGTCTCTTCCCCCTCTTCCAGCAGCTTCAGATCCAGGTCAAGCTGTCACAGCTCATGCTCAGGTGACGGATGTTAATACCAAGCCAACTGTTGAGGAATCAAACAAAAGCAAACTTGCCAGAAAGCTTACTTCATATCTTGAATCAGACAATGAAGCGCCATTTGTAAATTCATCTTCATCCTCTTCTTTTGACTCTGATTCTCTAGCGAGTCCTCTCGAGGGGACTTCCACCCATGAGTCTGGTGCTAAACCATCCACTTCTGCTGAAGGAGGTTCTTCTCCAGCTTTGAACTGTTCTTCACCTATCTCAAAAGGTTCGCCACAGACTTCTCCTCAAAAGGTCAGCTTAAGCAATATTGGATTTGTGAGGTGTGACAGTCATTCAAGTACGGACGGCGTCAACGCCTCACTCAATATGATTCCTGCGGTTGTGTCAGGTGTTAATGCCTCACCTTCAAAAGTTCAGTCAGTGCAGAGCAGAAGCCCTGTAAGAGTCATCCAGAGTAAGGATCAGTACTTCACTGATACCAAAGGTGGTGATGATCAGCCTATGTATAAAACCAACAGTCCCTTAGAGAGTTTGCACAAAGGTCCCCCAGCAACAGAGTCTGTTGTTCCAAATGTCCAAAGTGTGCCAGCACATACAAATGAATGGACCAAGCCAAAAGAAGAATCTAGTTCAGGCAGACATTTGGATTCCATTGGTTTCTTGTCGTGCCAAGATGTGCCTTCATTCACAGCAGCTTCTGGCTTAGATCAGTCTTCACATTCTGCCAGTACAGGTCATTCCTTTGATTCTAGTCTCACCTCCGAAAGAGTTGATCCATCTCAAGAGAGCATTGTATCAGACTTCAACTCTGCCACTATTGCATCACAGAATCCAGCTTCCTGTTCAGAGATGAGTTCTACAGCCACTGATATTAATTCTTCTAGGCATTCTGATCACTCTGATGAACTGAAAGGTGAGATTAATCCACCTCATCCTGTGAATGAAATAGATATCTTGATGAGCAGTAACACTCAAATCGATTGCTCTGTTGATGTCACAAAATCAAATCATACAGAACATCAATCTACCATCAAAGATCAAATGGAGAGCTTGGCTTATATGTCAGTCTCCAACACACCGGATGGAAAAGAACTTTTTTCAGATCAAACTGGTTTAATTCCTACATCTGACACTTTGTCTGAAGTGAAGTCTGATTCAGATTCCAATCAGAGTAACGGTACTCTATCTATGGTTTCAAATGGTGCAAGGAATGGACATGAATCACAAGGGATCTTGCCAATATCACACTTACTTCATTCAAGTGATGGAAAAGAAGCTGAAATAGATAATGTTGATTCTGAAAAGAAAAGGTTAAAGGCAGACTCAGATGTTTCTCAACCCTCGGATATTGTCCACTTTAAAAATCAAAATGCTGAAGTAATTAGCTTAAACAATGATCCCTCATTATGCTTTAATAACAATCATGGAGATAGTGGGTCCCTAGGCCACTTTATGTCAACTGGGGGAGACGATTTTGCAAAAAATGGCATGGCAAGTGTTTGTGGGGAGAAAAAGGTTGAGGAAAACCACACAACTGATGCACAGGAATTTGAAGACTTGATGCATTCCATGTCTTTGTCGTTAACCACTAGTGGGGAGACTCGAACATCTTTCAATCCTAATGTAGTAGAATCAGAGCAGAATGAAAATCCGCAACGATATAATCAACCCGACAGTGGAAGCCTTAATAACAAAGAAAATCTTACTTTGAATCAAAATTATGAAACATTCGGGAGGCTAGAATCAAATATCACTACTTTTGAAGCGTCTGAATCATCATTTCACTCTTTACCAGCAAATTTTCCAGCTTCATCACTGATTCAGACTTGCTCAGAATCAGGGCCTGACTCGTCCAAAGGAAGGTCACTAGACACCCTCAGCAACCCTTCTTCTTCGTTGATGTTGGACAAATCAAATATCAGGACAGTCATTCCAGATGCTGGACAGAGAATTCCTTCATCACATCTGCATGCATTAACACTGAATTCCCACCAATCCCTCACACCAGCGCAAACAAATTTGCCTTCAGGACCTTTGTTGCAGAGCACCAACCCCTTTACCATGAGAAATGGCGTGGATGACCCCCCGAGCAGTATGAATTCAAACAGGTAAATGTAAAAAGGAGTTGGTTTTTTTTTCTTAATTTTTATGCTATTTTTCTGCACTTCCGTTGTTTGGTTTTTAAAAAATAATTTTTATGCTATTTCCCTGGACTCAGAAAAACATCAGGTATATTACCGCATATTTTTCTTGTCAAAGCATCACTTGATCTAGAACATCAAAATATCAAAATGGATGACTTACTATACAAAATCAAAATGACACAGCTATAAATTTCCTTCTCTCAACATAATTAATTAATATAAAAAATATATTCTTTACATGCCTTAAATTTCTAGATGCTGGGATGGAAAAATGAAGTTGTGTATGTTTGGTCTGTTTGGTTGTTTTGTTTGATTTGTTGTTAGTTTTATTTTTTTTCTTCTGTTCATTCCAAAAAGACGCAAGTATCTCAAAAGTAAATAGCTGAAATTTTTATACAATTCTTGTGGGCACTGTTTAATTTATTTATTTTGTTTTAATCAGCAACATAATTATTTTACACATCAGCATGGACACATTAACAGGTTAGTTACAGATTTCATTTGCTGAAATGGCAAAGGAGCGTGAAATGTAGGGTGGGGTTTGCACCAGTTTTTTCTGCTTGTATGGACCCTGAGTTAGAGAAGACAAGGGGAGAGAGGGGTGAAAGACAAATAGATTCAGAGACTGAGATAGAGGGAGAAAGTGTATGCTAGAGGAAAGGAGTGAGAGAGTGTCTACACCATTTGCATTTACAATAGATATATCATACCCTGTTTTTGGGAAACTTATTTTCATAATCTAAAGGCTTAACCCTCATGAATCGTCATCATCTTTTGTTTTTTGTTCCTCAGTTCACCTTTCACTTGCCTGGAAACATTGAAATATGACATTTTAATGGCACAATCTAAGGTTTGTTGTATTATGCCATGTTAGTAAAATATTTTATTGGTTACGCAAAACATTAAATTCATTCAATTAGGTTTTGTTTTTTGTTTTGTTGGGGTTTTTTTTTAACTTAAAAAGTTACATTGTTAAGTGCCACCTTTTTTCTATCTTGCTTTTGGATTTAAATAGTGAGTATACATTTACATTGTAGTGGTCTATTTTGCTGCATTTTTGTCTGTTGGAAATAGTTTTTTCAGTCCATTTTTTTTTTTAGATGTAATTTATATATATAATATTTATGTTAAAATTATCTATCTGCTTTGCAGAATTCAGAAGAGAAACATAAAGAGGCTGACAATTTAATGAAAGAAATGGAGTCTATAAAGGACAAATTGAGGAAAGGAGGACGTAAAGTTTGGGAAGGTAAGAAAGGCCATATCTAAATTGTATCCAGTAACAAGGCTGTCAAGAAAACAATAAAGTAACTTTAAAAAGACAGGTAAACAAGGGAAAAAGGGTGTATCCTTCCATCTTGTGAACACAATTTCTTCAATTGATTTGATAATCTCTTTGATTTCTATCAATCAGAAAGTATATAATGCATGAATAAAGCCTTCTTTTTTTTTTTTTGTTTGGATTAAGATCTCAATTTAAAGAATGATTTAAGAAATTGTTATTCTTTGCTTTTATGATTAAAATAAAATGTATTTCATTATTATGAAAGTCCGAGTTGGATCATTGTAGCAATACATTTTGTTCTTTTAAAAAAATCTATCATTTTTGTTCCTGGAAAATCATTCACTCATTCCAGAGTACAAGAATCGGGTTGAATATGAATTACAAGTGTTGAACAATGGAGTGAAGCAGTGCAGAGAAACAGAGAACTGGGATGAGTACAAGTATCTGAACAGCAAGAGGATGCTTAATGAGAGGGAGGTAAGACTGGAATACCCATAAAATGAGACAGCATTGTCATTAAGCATGATACATATGAAACAAACCAAGAAAGGAATGTGATCTATAGTTGTTTCGGATTATCAGCTTCAAGTTAAGGCACCTTTGAACGTGATGTAAGAAATGTTGCGAAGAAAAAAGATCTTTTTCTTTTTTCCATTACTTAATGGCTGATTTTTACATTTAAAAACGTACAGTACATGAATATCTATCTTAAATCCAGTGTGTGGTTGGAGTTATGTCTTTGTGTAGTTCATGTTTGCAAAATAAGAATTTGAAGTATTGGAAAACATGAATGCCATTGCATTTTGAAAATGCAGAAAAATTTCAGTTGAAATCCAAAATGGCAACCATTTCCATGGAAGTAATGATCGATATGCCCATTTGTGATATGTTTTTTTTTCTTCAAATTTAGGCTCAGACACCTTTAAAATATGTATAAAACGTCATATTATAATAACAATAAAAAAAAAAAAAAAAAGAACCTGTGGCGGTTGAGGAAATGTCACAATCATACCATTTATCCCGGTATGTTTTAAAAATGACAGCATAGTTATTCTTAATAAATTCTTGTCTCAACTAATCCCCAGCTGGCATTGCTGAATCAGAGAATTTGTGAGATTCAAGACTGACAAGAAAGCTGATGGTTTGCTTATTGGAGAATACATTGTGTGTGTGGACTTGTTGGAATAATGAGTGAAACATACAGTAGGAGGCTGAATCATTTACACAATATAACTGGTATTCCTATAAGCAAGTCAGAGATGACTTAAAATTCCAAAGCTTTTTCTCCATTGTTGACATATTACAGCTGCATAGCTCCTTCCCCCTTTGTTTCTCCCTTTCTGCTCCCCCTCTCTGTTTGTCTGTCAGTCTGTCAGTCTCTCTCTCTCTGTCAGTCTCTCTCTCTCTCTCTCTGTCTCCCGCTCTCTCTCTCTCTCTCTCTCTCTCTCTCTCTCTCTCTCTCTCTCTCTCTCTCTCTTTCACTCACTCACTCTCTCTC
>JBCJKE010100003.1:0-11148 GCA_039654525.1 Melibe bucephala | reverse complement strand
TCTCTCTCTCTCTCTCCTATAACCTATAACCTTGAGTATTTTTATTTTTATTTTTTAGGAGTTTTCTCCATTTTCACTGAAATGAATAAGCATATATAAAAATCATCATTATCATCGTCGTCGTCGTTGTCATCGTCATCGTCTGATTTGTTGGAAATATGAAAAACTTTAAATTGTGTATATCACTGTGGTTTATGTTATTTGCTATGGAATGTGACAAATTTTAAGGTATCATGTGATTATTGATAGATTTTTTTGTAAGGAAACAGAACAACAACCATAGAACACTTTCACATCAATTTTGAAAAATAACTTTCTAATTTTTTCCTTTGTCTTTTTATTGAGCTTTCTTTTCAATGTCAGCATGCATAGACTATTCTACTGACCTTTTTGTTCTATAATACCTGTTTGTGGAAGACAATCTGCACCAAATTTTTTTTAATGATGCATTATCTCCCTTCTTGCTCCCCAGGGACACCTGAAATGCTGTCTCCGGTCAGTCTTGAAGCTCCTACGCCTCCTCCGCAACCATCTCCTAGTGCTTTCAACCTGCGATCTTCTGCAGCCTCCTCCTACGGTTACCAGCAACCACAGCAACAGCCATCTCAGGATTACAGCAACTCCCATAGGTTTAACTTTGATTCCCAGCCAACCGATATCACCATTTACGGACAAAAATCCTCATTAAGCCCGCAGATCAATAGGAAAGGCTACGGCGGAACTTTAGATAGAACAAAGCCAGCAGACGTGGCACCGGCACCCATGCCAAGTGGAAGTTTGAAAGTAGAGATGACTTCAAAACCACGATCCAATAACAAAATATTCGACGATGACTTAGCACTTTCTAGGTAAGAGGATGTATCGACAGATGAATCAATGAGCATTTATTGAGCATGTCAAACCTCATACTCTTATCTGTGTTAAAATTAGGGCTAGGCAATTCCAACCTTCTCTTAAAGTCGGTGGTCCAATGATCCTAAGGCATAAGAATTTTTTTTTTTTTTTTTTAGCTTTTTTTAATTAGGTTATTTTTAAAATTTCTGTCACTTTATTATTTGAAGTAAAGCAATCAAATTAACAACCAAACATTCAGTGAATTTAAGCAATTGGACTGTTCCATGAGGTTGACATCGGTTTGACACTTGTGACACTACAAGTTCTCCTTTGCTGACCAAATCAACTCCATAGAATTAATATTCACTAGAATCAGATGGTTTCCCTTAACCCTGGCAGAATTGTAAAATTGTTGCCGGGGCCAAACCTAGAGGGAAATATGGAATCATTCAGGGTTCCACTGAGTAGATCCGATTTCTTGATTTTTTAGTTTCTTGTACCTGGGGAAGAAACTGATTCTAGGATCAGAATCGTACCCAGCCCTTGTTACAAATGGTTTTGCAGTAATTTAAAAGGGAATTTTTTTATGTTTTTTTTTTCTTTTGTATACAATTTTATTTTTCTAATTCTCAATGTTTTCTTTCATTAACAAGCCAAGACATTTTCTTATTTTGAAACTCGAGTCTACTGAACATTTCATCAGCAGATGTAGGATTTTAGGAAATTTTGATGGTTTGTTAAATATTATAAATTTCTATTTATTATTTAACTACAAGTCGTATATTTTTTTACCATTCAAAGAAAATATCACTTGATATATTTGTATTCCATCAACAAAGATATTGGGCCTAGAACCTACACCAATGAGAAGAATCGGGTCTAAATTATTCATCACATCTGTTTTATTGCCATCCTTAAAGAGTAAAAGTAATAGTAGTGTATAATACTGTAACAACACTTTTGTCTTTCCAGTTACCGTGCCATTTATGCCTACAAACCCCAAAGTGAAGACGAGTTGGAGCTTAGAGAAGGGGATGAAGTCTACGTGACCCAGAAATGTGATGACGGTTGGTATGTGGGGACATCAGCAAGGACAGGACAGTTTGGAACTTTCCCTGGAAACTATGTACAAAGGGTGGGTACTTACAGCAGTGCATGCGAAGGGAATGTCAGTTATGTTTGGATAGTTGCAGCTTGGTTCCCAGAGACTGAGTTTCTGAGAAGCACTTGTGTAATATGCATATGTGAACAGAGTAATATTCCCCCCCCCCTCCCCCTCCCCTACATAACAAAATAAAACAAAACAAAAAAAAAACAAATCATCAAGCAACAATAATATAATAAACAAGTGATCAAAAAACAGCCTACCAAAACAAACTCCCCAAAAAGAACGACAAAAAAAACCCAAACAAACCCAACAAAAAGCAACCCTCCCCCCAAAAAGCCCCCAAGCAAACAAACAGCCTATTACAACAAATGACAAAATAAGAAAGAAACAAAATAGCACTTGATACTTGATAAAACTTCCATATAAACCCAAACCAGTGACAAACCAAAAAATAAACTAAAACAAAAAGCAAAAGCAATCAAACAAAAGGAAGTCTTCAAGAATGCATTGATAGATGTGTCTATGATGTGTTGATGACTAACATTAATTTAAATAGCTCTTGATGATGGATGACTGAATTGACTATGTATTGATTAGATTCAATAACAAAGACTTGAGCAAATCTAATTTTAAGTAATGTTATATTTTGCTTATCGGCTCCTTTTATTTATTTATTTTTTATTTTTTGTTTGTTTGTTCACTCTTTTAAGCGTGTTTAAGTTTGTGTATGACTTACTTGACTGATTGCTGTTCACGAACAGAGTCATCCCCCTTAGATATCTCTGAGTAATTCGACCTTGCAGCCTCAACAGCTTTTCATAATATATGAGCATAAGTTTTTCCATAAGTTTGTGTTGGGTGTGAGAATAATGTTTACTCTACTTTTAGGTCCTATTAGCTGCAATCTAATGTGGTCACAGTGGCTCAGCGGAGGCGCATTGGACTCACAACCGAGGGGTTGTGGATTCGAGCCCAGTTAGGGACACTATGATTAAACCCTTGGGCAAGGTTATTAACACAAATTGCCTACGTTTGCAGTGCTGCTCTTGCAGCTGTCGCTCAGTTTTTGGTTAAAAACCAAAGGATAATCTTCCTTCGGGGATTAATAAAGTTGAATTTTTTTCTAGTGCATTGTGAAAACATCTTTCAGTACAATTCAGTAATCAATTTTCTTTTTTCAAGCCATATATATATCTTCTTTTTTTTTTTCTTCTCCAGAATTGACAGATCAGTGGATCATCATCTTGAGTCAAGATCCTTGAAATTTTTAAAAGCAGCACCTCGAGAGGGGTCAAAATGTGAATAATTTTATTTTCCGTCCTTTGGCATTGGGATGCAGGTGTAGATACTGTGTTCTTTCATCGCTGTTGAGCAAGGAGAAGCTATAAGACACTTTGTACTATGCACTCTTTTCCTCTTAGTGTTTGCATGTTTGTTTGTTGTTTTGTCTTGTTTTGGTGTGGTTTTTGGGGGTTTTTTTTCTTGTTTGTTTTTGTTTGTTTGGTGCTTTGGGGTTTTTGTTTGTTGTTTTTTTGTTTGTTTGTTGTTTTTTTTGTTTTTATTTTATTTTTTATTTTTTTATTTTTGTTGTTGTTGTTTGTTTGTTTTTTTGTTTGATTTTTGTGTTTGTTTTGTTGTTTTTTGTTTTTTTGCTCTCCACTAGCTTTTACAAATTTCTTAATCTTCTGTAATGCTGAATCAGAAGTTTTAGCAAGAGTATGTTTGTTGTTGCATCTACACCATTCAAGTATCCATCAACCATCAAATTTTACTCCACGTTTCTGCAAGGGGTATAAGAGGCAGACATCACTTTAATGACGGATGTTATAGATTAAGAGAATCAAATATTCAGAGTAAAACCCTTACAAGGTCATTTGTCAAAGGAAGAGGCCATTAGGCTTAAGGTTATATGTTTTAAGTAAAAAAGAACAATTTAAATGCTACTAACCAGTATAAATGCCAGTCATTTTATTTTGTGTTTGTTGATGAAGTACTGATAACATGGCACTCATCTTAGTCTAAATTGTCTTGATATTTGACAGAATCTCATCCATGCGTGAAATATCATTTTCATCTATTATGTAATGTTTTATCATGGTCACTGTGTCATTTAATAACTTATTGAAAGCTCATTGCTTTTTTTTGTTTTAAGTTGATCCTTGTCATTGGAAAGAGAACAAATATACGCTGTATTACCCACTGTTTGTAACGTTTATTTCAGCAATGCTTGATAATTTGAGAAGACTCCCATGAAGATAAATTGCTGTTATCTCCCTTTCAAATGGTAGGGTCTTGAAAATCATTGAATTAATGTTAAGAAATGTTTCTTTGCACCATGCAGGTTTCTTTCTAACTGGAGTTTAAAGCATATTGGTACAGTCTTCAGGGGGTTAATTTTGCAGAAATCTTCTTAGATCTCAGGGAAAGAGTGTTCTTTTAAGGTCATGACAACACGTTGTGCGATATAAATTCTCTTGAGGCCAAGAAATTTAGGAGGAACGTATCTTTGTATCCATCTGTACATACATACATACATTATGCATAATCTGCTAAAAAGTACTTTTAAGCTCCCCATCTTTACCCCAAAAAGCAATAGATTTAGTGTGTCTTTTTGATGCTATTGTTGTGTCTTTCTGTCTCCAAATTGTCAGTAAAAACTGTTCAGACAGTATTGGTAAATGTTCTTTTTTTTTTTTTTTCAATAAACATTTTTACACATATTTTTATTCATCTCATCAGGTTTTATAAGTTGTGTCTTATTTACTTGCTGCATGCACAAGGCAAGATATGGTTGTTTCTTTTTGTATTACTCATCAGTCGATTGAAGATTTGTTCTCCTTTTTTATTGTTTTTCATTGGTTTTCTTAATTGAGTACATTTGAAAATGAAAGAATGTGACTGGAAGTTGTAAGTGCATACAGAATTTTCTCATCATTCACTTTCAGAAGTAGGAATATAAATGGTTCCACGCAAAACAAACAGTCTTTATGTTGAACTAAAATGAGTGGAACATTTCTCCCTGAACAAATTTCTAATGGAGGAATGAATATTTCCATGCAGTGCTCATTTGCAGATGGAAAATCAGCAAATATGAGTAAATTTCAGTGTGCTTGTTGTTCACAGAAAATATCATGACTGACTTTTAGAATAGACCAAAAACATGTTTTCTGTTTTCCTGTTTCTTAGTCCAGTATTAATGAGGAAAAAGAATTCATCTTTTTTTTCATCATGAATTATTGAGGAGCATTCTTTAGTTAAAGGATATTTCTTTCAAGTGGAATCAAACTTGAAAATATGAGCTATAATCAGCTCATTATGTTGTTTTATGGCATGTCATGTTATAGTTGTATTTGTAAAATCTTCCATAAATTGAGTAAAAAATGTTATCAATAAAATCAATGCTTCAGGTTGCAATAATCCCATATTAGAGGGTTTCTCAACTGGAAAGGAAATTGGCACTATTAATAGCTGGGTGAATTTTTTGTTGTTTTGTTGTTTTTTTTTAACAGACAGGATGTGACACAGATTAAAAACCCTTTATTGATTTAGTAATTTTTGTTTTGTTTGGTTGTTTTTTTTGCATTAGAGACAGGATGTGACACAGATAAAATGACTTCTTTTTTTTTTTTTTTTTTTTTTTTACTTCTTTTTTTTTTTTTTTAAAGCAAATCTGTATATAAAACCTCTGAATAGATTAATGTTTCTGATTTTTACTTTGAAATAGTTCACACAATCAATTGATAATCATTTTAAGTCACGTTAGAGACTGTAAATCATGATTGAGTTTTGTATAACAAGTGTTCAAGGCACAGAATTGCTCTACACATTTCTGTGTATGTGGATATTACGTTGAGGTTTATGGGTTTGAAAGTAAATTAACATAAAGTAAGCTTGTCCTTACGTATTCATATATCATTCATATTGGGGGAAAAGTTTTTAAGCACTGTTGATATTGTCTTTTTAAAATATGGGGCTACAGGAGAGGTGAACTATTTTGAATCAATCACTTGTCTACCATGTTTAACCTTCATCTGCAATTTTTATCCGTGTAAATTATACTTGCTTATATCTATACATAGTTATGTACACTGGTGCTAGTGTTTTAATTGTCATTTTCCTGTTAAAATTTCTTATACCACCTGACATCAGAGGCATATATACATTTAAATATAAATATATATATACTTGTAATATCTAAATCCTTTTAAATGCATAAACTATTTTTCTCAAGGGTCTGTACATAGATTAAAATATTTTCTGTCTTTTATATATTTATACACATATTACTTAATTTTGTGCATCATTTCTCCATGCTTTTTCTTTTTTTTTTGTTTATGTTTTTGTTTTGTTTTGTTTTTTACTTCATGTATATGAAATTGGAAGTAGCCTTTTATTGATTAAACCTGCCCTTTCCCATAGAAAATATTTAAATTATTAATAGGTTTGATAGATTATTTAGTTTTATGTTTTACCCTTAGACATGGAGACCTCTCTCTCTAAGATCAATGTTTGATTCATCTTTGCTCAGTTACCTTTCGTTGTGAAAGTAGTCGCTTATTATATTTTCTGTTGATTATTAAATTCACTGTAAAATCATCTCTCCTCATTGAAATCATTGTCATTTTTAAAAAATATTTTAAAACATTTTTTTTTGTCTCATTTTTTCATCTGAAAGATATTTCCAGTTTAGCAGATGATCTTATTGAATCAGAATGTTCTTTAACAGCTTCAAAGATGTGACAGTGAATTAACTGGATTTATTCATATTCAAAGTATCGTGCCCATCAGCTGAGGGTAAAGTATTTCAAGGAGACCTGCTTACTGTGAATCGTTAGGCAGAAATGAAGCTGAACCTGGAGTATCAGCAACAGATTTTGTCTTTTTCACACAGCAATGAGGCAAAAATGGACATGTCGGTCTATCTTACATTTTCTGATTTATCTATTTATCTGAAATATCATTCACCTGTAATATATTGGTTCAGACACTTTACAACCTAAGTTTGTTTCATCATCTTTTCCCTCCTCCTACACCCAAACCTTGGATTTGTTGAATAGTGAAATGCATGGGCTTATTTTCCTGACTGATATGATTTGTTGCTTTGTTATACTACTGTGCACGTCTCATCATATGAATAATATTATGGATTATCTTAAGCTAATGTTGTTCATATAACTGTTTTGATAAATTAAGTAAATTATATCATTCAACTGTTAAACACAAACTTCTGTCTTAACTCAATGTTGCATGAAAATTCTGTCTGTTGGAAAAAAAATAAATAAGCAGGCAATTTGAGGTGGGTCTAAAGGGTTTTGTCTTATCAATGTACTGATTTTATTTATCAGAAGATTTGATGATAGACTGTAAGATAATATAAAAGAGTTGCAACTGAAAACAAAGCTAGCCACACTGAAAAGCCGTGATAGAGGCACCATCATTCATTATATTTAAAAGCAAAGTATTAAACCTAAACAAGACATGTGCATCTTTAGAAATAAATCATCCAAGTTTGTTAACTTATCTTGAAGAAGAAAAAGAATGTGAACCTGATTCAAGAACAATATTATAAAATCTTTGTTACTTCTGTTTATTTGATACATGCAGAGCATAATAATTTTATAGTGCTCATTGCGAAAAATGTGTGGGCAAGTGATAAACTTTGTTAACTGAAAGGCAATATTTATTACATCTTTCACCTACCATATATTATTGCTTTCCCATCACTATAAAATGTTTTAAACTTTTTCTTTTAATGTCACAAAAAATATTTAAATTTGGACAACATACAACCACTTTAAATGTCACATGCGTGTTCCATTCCTGTTTCTGCAAAACTCACCATATTTTGTGCTAACTTAAAAGAAAAATTTGAATGCACTACTTTTAAAGCATTGTTAGTTTTGACTTTCTATTCCATTACCCTGCTTTAAACTCATCTTCTTGTCACGTTAAATCTCATCCTCCATTGTGTTTGTAATTTGTTTGGTTTGTATGAATATTGTTGTGAAACATTTAATTTCAAACGCATTTGAGAAAGATTTGGGTCTTCTCACAAACAGCGTGGAAAGAATAATCATTATCAAAAATGTTATTTGAGATGAAAGCAAAAGAAATTTTGTGAAACATTTTGACATGATGAGAGTCGTTTGCTGAAGAGAAAAGTGGGTTTTAGATATCATAGTCAATCTTTTGTTTCGCAAGCCTTTGAATAATACTTTTAACAATTTTGTTCTACCTTTGATTTTCAGTTAAAGGATAATGCTCTTCTTTTTTTTTTTTATCCTTCTTCACCTACTTTGTGACAGTTTAGACCTTTTTTAGAACTATTTTTAATTTACTTTATTGATGTTCTTGGTGAATTCACAGGGAATACTCTTTTGATGTTCCAGATGGTACTTGAATGTTAGGAGTAAGTTTGATCAACAGTTGCAGTGATAACTAGATCTATGTCATTCTTCAAATCAACTTCAACTTATCATGCACGTTTGCTATCAAATACTAAAAATGTTGGATTTTTTTACTTTCCCATGATTTTGGCTTTTCATTATGCAGGGCTTGTTTTAAGTTTGATTCTTCCTTTTATTTTTTTATTTATTCTTTTTAAATAGAAGGGAAAGGAGATGTGGAAAATTGAAAATAAAGATGTGGGAGGAATGGTGGTGGGGGAGGGGGGGGGGGGGGCGTAGAAATGAAAACTGGTAAAGTGTATACTTTTCTAATGTTTATAGTACATTTTTTGTTATTCAAATTGTTTCCATCTTTATTCCGTCTTCTGATTGCTCGCCCCTTTATCATAACAATAGTAATACTATTAATTAATAATAATAATAATAATAATAATAATTGAAAATGCTATTAATAACTTGAATTCCACTGTAGCAATGAGTGAAAGGGAAGGATGTTTTCTCCATCTACTAGATGACATCAAGCGTGAATATTCCTCTTTTCTCCTGTGCTGGTGACTTGTTCTGATCATTTACATCAAAAATAAAGTATTGGTTAGATAAACATCCTTTGACTTCGTTGATTGTTGGTTTGTTTATATTTTTTGTTTTGTTTTGTTTTTCTCAGTTATTATTTGTACTGTCACTGTCTTATGGAAAAGAGAGCAGGGATTTCTTATTTCTGTTTCAATTTTTTGTGTTCTTCTGGGAGTCTCGGTCATGAAACTTTATAATGTTGTAGTCTTTGACTACTAGGGATTACACTATTGTGGATTTTGTATGCGATAATTACATGTTGTGGTCTTTCAAGTCTTTTCTTGTCTTTGTGTGAGTGTGTGTGTGTGTGCGTGTGTGTGAGTGTGTTTGTGAGTATGTTGTTTTTGTTTGCGTTTACTTGTAGCTTCCATAGTTTTACACCTACTGACCAATGCCTGGTCAAACTCTGGAAAACACTTCGTCAGACCGCAGCTTGGCAATCTCCAATCACCATCATAGAAACAAATATAATACTCGAATGTTTTGCATCCCTAAACATCTAACACCTGCACTTACAAAACTTGACCTCATAGAACAATTCGATCTCAAGGTGCAGCATAAAATCCAAACAGAATACATTATACAAAGTCTCGACAGAATTCTCCCTAATCATTAAAACAGAGGCTTTTTGCATATAAATATTAAAATTGCCATTGGTACATAGCTAGAACGTGCTTTCCCAAACTTAAACACCACAAGAAAACCAAATCAGATCTAAAGACAAACGAAAAACAACAAATGCACCCCAGCAAAAAACAAAACAAAACAGAAGCTACTATGATGGTGATGTTGAGGTAGGAGGAGGAGGATAGTGATGGTGTAGATGATACTATCGATGAACCATGATCTATGAGCCTCATATTCACATTCACAATGGGCACTTTTGAGGTTTGGCTGTTGAAGAGGCAGTTTGCTTCTGTAGAGTTTGCCTTTTATTCATCTTGATTACTTGGCATTTTGCTGGGCGCAGTTCCATTTTCAAGGCGTTTCCTCTTGTTAACAATATTAACATGAGTTATCGCCCTGCAAAAAGTCTCCTTCTGATTACTCGTGAGAGTTTTTATCGATGACGAGACGACATGTCGTATGTGCATTAAAAACGAAAGTGCACCTAAAACTGCACCCTTTGGTTCTCCTGGCAGAACAAGTTGGGGGCTTGACCTTGTTCCTGCTGCGACAAATTTTTGATTTCTTCCGAAATGAAATGACGGAGTAGTGTGTCTGGTTTTGCATTCCATAATGTTTTAGCTTTATTAATAGTTAGCCCCGCCTTAGGTCTACCGTATCGAGAGCGTTCGAGAAAACTTAAAGCAAAGTATTTATGTCTTCTCCTATTTAATCACTTTGGACATCGCTCATTGCTGTTATTCGAACTTCAAGACTCTTTATTTTCTAGATCTATGTTCAATAATGTTTGAGATATTCAGTTATTCTAAATGATCCATAATGTAGCTGTGGATGATGTTGTCTAGAAGTATGCATGACCCAACTGTTAGGATTACATGTCTGTAATTTTCTGATTTATATGTGGTGCGTTTTATTATTTTAAAAATGGTGCTGGTATAATAACTGCATTTTCTAGTCATTTGGCAGTTATACTGATTTAGTGAAGCTTACAATAAAATTACATGCACTTCAATTAATTCAAGTACATTTCTTTTCAGGATTTTTCTTGGGATGTTATCTGGTCCCATAGTTTCGTGTTCATTTATATTTAGGAGTAGTTTGAGCACTATATTTTTGTATTCTTAAAATTTTTGTTTTAATTTTTAATTTTGTTTTCTTAACATTAACTTGTCTCTTAGCTGTAACTGTGTTATGCATGCGAGATTTAGTGTGGGGGATCACATCACGACAAAACTGGTCCAAATTTATTTGTTAAAGTATGTTTCTTAAAAGTTGAGTAATTCATTTCTTCCATACACTCCTCATTCAAAACCAAAATTAGGTTATTTTGCTTTTGATTTTTCAATGATGAATCCCAATGCAGCATTGAAAGACATTTAGTTATTTTTAATGAACTGTAACAATAATATTTATTTTGAACTTGAACACAACTGGACGTTATCGATAGGGGCTATACTCTCATCCTCTCTCATTTTCAGAAAAAAAAAGTATAAGCATAAAGTATGAGACACAAAGAAAAGGATTCGCAAAAAAAAAAAAAAAAAAAAAAAAAAAAAAAAAAAAAAAAAAAAAAAAAAAAAAAAAAAAAAAAAAAAAAAA